>JANHZU010004427.1:8991-29977 GCA_032468055.1 Acrochordus granulatus
TCCAGTATGGTTGAACCTCTGGCAGAGCTCTCATCTTCATTAGAGCACACAAGCCCCCCAACCACAACAAGGTGGTGTCATCTATGACATACATTCAGGTAATATATTCCAAAAATCTCCATCCATCCATCCACTCTGCCACCTGCTACTCATGAGGTACACGTGAGAGAGCTCAGATGTGAACTTGGATTCCCCTCAAACAATACATCTTATTCCATCTCTGACATAAGAGAATATGTCCCTTTTAATATTTCAGAAGATAGTAAAGAGCTGGGTGTTCCACAAAATCCTCAGGAACTAAGAAATTACTAATAATGTTTTTCCTGGGATGAGTGATGAGCATTTTGAGTGTTAGAATATCATCATTATCATTAATATGTATTATTATAATTAAAATAATCATTTTAAAGGACATGATTAGTGTTGTTTATGATATTTTTACTTGCATTGTGGGACTCTGTAAATTGCTCTTTTACAGAGGTGGTAAGGAAGTTGTAGTATAAAGTAGTAAATACCTCTATAAAAAATAATAGAAAAATGGCTTCTGTAACCTCTACATACCTTCACGGAAGAGCTAATATAGACACCTGCTCTTCATCTGCAAATATGCAATCCAGTCATATTGAGGTGTCTGTCTATCTGTCTATCTATCTATCTCATAACTAGTTTACACTTTAGCATCAAATGTTTCATCCATACAAAGGAACAGAGAGTTTGATGGAAGAAAATTTTCATGTATCTTCGCTATCTCTTAAAAAATCCTGTCCTTCCTTGCGAATGGTGAAAATCGAGGAATGAGTGGTGGGATTAGTGGATGAGTGGTTAGATTATTTTTATCTGAGCTATAAAAGAGAAACTTTGTAGCTCATAGTTGAACTGTGGAGTCCTTAGTACTCTCTGAACCTGTTTTCTTGAATATGTTTCATTACCAAAACGAGGTAACATCAGTGCTAGAAGGGAGTGAGGTTTGCTCTCTTTATATACTGGTGGCTTGCCCTGTCAGTGTTGGAGGGAGTGTTTTTGGTGGTTTCTTGATTAGATTGTTGTTTACTGTTAGCTCGTTTGTCTGACTTCATTTTGTGGACGTAAGATACTGTAAGCAATATGAAGATTAGACACTGTATTGCCAAAATCTGACCTATTGGTTTGGTTTCTTTTATTTCAAAACTAGTAAATGATGGATTGCTATGAACATAACACAGTGTACCAGTTATTTAAACAAAATTGCTCATTGATTCCATCAGGAAAATATCTTTATGTATCCATTATTCAAGGAATCAATACAAGGTGTAATGGCCCCTTGGGAATTAAAACTTCCATACTCAACTGCTCTCTCTTTGGTTATCCCCTTGGACAACAGAAAGCAAATCATATTGTCATGGTTAAATAAAAAATGGCCCAATCAGAAAAACTTGTTCTTCTGCCTTGGTAGTGACATTACAAGTTAGAATCATTTGAAGATGTTGCTTTTTTTCTACTGCAAATATTTCTACTGCAATCACCATTTAGCTGCATGCTAAAAACACATTTACTCACCACAACATCTGAGAGTTCTGTAGAATTTTGACAGCTATTCTCATCTTATGGTTTTGTAAAACATAAATGCAGAATGTATATTCGATATTTTACACATAAATAGGAGTGATGTCATTGTAAGCTGCTACAGGATATCTCCAAGGATAGCCTCTATTTGATAATCAAAGGAAATCATCCAACTTCAATACTCTTTTTTTCCTTTAAAGCCAGCTTGACTGGTTACCCTTATAACCACTGAGAAATTTGGGGGTGGGGTAGATATAATCTTAAGTATTCAGTCCTGCCTGCCTACAAGTAAACTAGAGCTTTTAAAAATATTAAAAACATTTTAACCATTTTGAGGGGCAGTTTACAGCAATAAAGCCAACAAACCATTTAAGTATTTATTTTAAACTATTTATACCCTCCCTCTAGTGTATATAAAGTGGCATAAAAATGACTTTTTCTTTATTGATTGTTTTGTAAAAAGAGCAACACAGAGAAACACATTCAAAGAGAGAGAGAAAAAACACATGAGATAAGAAATCCACCATCACAACACAAGAACAATCAAATGAATACATTCTACATGATTTATTCCATGTTACATATAAATTACTTTGGAGTACACAACTTGAATCTTGAGAGCTACAAGAAGACCCCCAAAGCCTAGAAAGCATCTCCAAAAACTGCTGCCAATTATGATTTGTAATTAGTCAGTAAGGGCCAGAGATTAGATAGATGTTAGTTTTAATTGAGTTAATTGTAAGTTTAATTAGATTTACATTCAGTCAAATACAGTTTTTATCCTATCATGATGTCTTTGTTCTGGCCCCATAGATTTTTTTGTGTGTCCCCAAAATATTATTCAAAACTCAAAAATGGCTTTTAGGATCTTTCCCCACTGTTGGGTGCAGCTGGTATTTCTGCCAATCCTTGAACTGGCAAAAAAGGATCATTCAATAATAGATATAAGGATTGGAAGAAATCTTGGAAATTATGTAACCATCTCCCTGCATGGTGCAGAAATCCACTCCTATAGTATTCCCATAGATGGCCATATAAACTCTACTTAAGGACTGCCTGAAAAGAAGAGTCTACCACCTCATGATTCAATCAGTTTCATTGTTGAATACCTCTTATCATTAAGAAATTATTCCTGACACCCAACTGAAATCTACTCCCTTGTAGTTTGAGACTTTTATTTAGTCTCCTAGATCAACAACAAACAAATCTAATCCATATTTTAATAATCTCCCTGCAGTCTTCTCATTTCCATGATAAACATCTCCGACCTCATCTCATAATATGTTTCCTCTAGATTTTGGATGCTCTCCTTTGGACATGGTCCAGCTTGTCATTCATCTTGCAAAAATGCAGTTGATAATCATATTTTCTAACACATCATACAAGTCATCTATAAATAGAATGAATAGAAATTTATAAGACCAAGAATTAATTTGTGCTGTGTTCCACTTAACACTTGATTAATCTTGATTAATCTGGAGCTATTGATATACACTTGTTGGGTATAATTGTTCCACAGTTCTTCCACAATAACATAATCCTGCCTACATTCTTCCATCTTGTCTACTAGGATTTTTTGGGAGATTGGCATGAAATGTGCTGCCCATTGCCAATTCTTATCTAAACAAAGGCAATAGAGAGCACAGTCCTTCCATGATAAAGGAGACAAAACCTAAGATCTTTTATATACAGGTAGATCTTGCTTAGGGAGACACAGTGGCTGAGTGGTTAAGACATTGGGCTTGTTGGCTGGAAGGTCAGCAGCCTGAGTTTGAGACCCAAGCCCTGCTGTGTAACTGGGTGGATCCCATTACTTGCCCCAACTCCTCCCAACCTAGAAGTTCAAAAGGATATAAAAAATGCAAGCAGATAAATAAAAATGCCTAAATTGGTCGGAAGGTACAGCATTCTGTATGCCTTGGTGTATAGTCATGCCGGCCACATGACAATGGAAGCATCTTTGGACAAACACTGGCTCCCTCAGCTGTGAATTGGAGATGAGTACCACCCTCTGGAGTCAGCCACAACTGGCAGGGGAAATCTTTACCTTTAGATCTTGTTTAATGATTGTCCTATTTAGCAATTTCATTGATGGTGATGAACAAGTAACTTCTTGATCAGACTTTATATTTACAACCAACCATTGCAGCATCTCTGTGGACACATGATTGCCATTTGCATGCTTCACAGGTGAATTCTGATTCAATGGAGAAGCCTACAGTAATATCACAAGTCACAGTCATATGATGTCTTGCTTAATAACAGTGTGTGATTTGTTTTAAAACTGCAGCAGAAGTAAGATCATAAGTCTGTCATGGTCATGTGACATTTTGCTTAATGACTGTGTCACTTAGTGATGGAGTTGCATGTCGTAATTGTGGTTGTTAAGCAAGGACTAGTACCTTGAAGCTACCCTTGGATGATGTCAGAATAAAGGTAGAAATGTGGTTTAAAAATCAATACCACTATGGACCACTCAGCCCTGTGTGACTCAGGGTTTGAGAGGAGATGAAGGCAATGTCATAGGAATATAGTGAAGAAAAAAAAAGCAGTTAGCTAGAAATAAGGAAGAGCTCTGCACCAGTCTGTGTACCTCTACATTAGTCCATATCTCAAGAAAGCTTCAGAACTTCCTTCTTTTGTTGGTATCTCCCCAGAGGCTGAAACATTGCTTAGAAAGACAATATGGTGTCCAAAGGAGACAAACTGCCCTTTAAAAGCACTCCTGACAAAATGGTAACCACTTTTCTGTGAGCACAACCCAAAACCAGACAAAAGGATCTCATTCTCTAAATGACTTAATTCTATAGATAGAGACAATCTCTGGTCTTCTGTTCAGATTTGACACAGATGATCTGACAATATGAGAAAAGAATCCTCACATAGTTCCATGTCACATATAAATCCATAATATGGCCCTATAAGTATGTAATTATAAAAAAAGCATAACTAAATCTGAAAGAACTTAGCCTCAACTTTGTGGGCATATCCAGTTTTCTCTGAACTTGGTCCTGATGTAATGGAAACTCAGGTTCAGATTCTGGAAGCTGTGGCCCCAACATCCAGCAGATTAGATTTAGTGAGTTAAGAAAGATAGACTAGACCAGACCTGACCAGACCAGGCCAAATTAGGCTAGGCCAGCCCAGGCCACGTTAGGCTAGACAGAGTTAAAGCATCCAGTCTAATTTCTCCATGCTGTTTGGAGAATATAAAAGTACTCTATATAATGAAAACTCTTCTGAAAAAGGGGGCAGAAGGAAATAGTACCATAAAAAACCTGCAAATGCAAATATGGAGTAAAATTCAATTTGCCATTTTGTGAAACTTAGCATATGTTACTCAACAGATTGGAGGGTATTTATTGCATATATATTTTAATCAACTAGTGTGGATAATGACCCTTTCATTAATATTTTCCTCCCACTTTCTCTTTCTCTTCCTGGTATGGTATAAAATAATTCAGATTTCCATTCAACTTGATCATTTATTTTTAATTTTTCAAAAACGTGTCTGAGTTCAGTGCTTACAATGCATGGAAGGCAGTACCAGTGAGTTGTCTACAATTTGTCTGAATGAGAGCTGGTCCCCAGCCGTTCAAAGCTCATGCTGATGGCAATACAGCAATAGCAGAGTATTTGAGTTCTTCTTGAAACCACATTTTCTAAGATGATACAATTAAAATGTCTGCCACTGCTGCAGATTCTTACACATTTTCATTTGGGTAAACTGCCTAGTGGCTTATTAGTGTCATATGTTAAACTGACCTGATAGCACAAAGATAGTTGTAAAAGACACTTTCCATCCTGACATTAGACTGCCTACAGATGGGGGAAGAGAGAAAGTGAGAGAGAGAAAGAGAGAGAGAAAGATCCTAGTCTGAAAGCCATTTATTTTATGCTGTCTCTGGTGTATATTGATCCTACAGATGTTGTGGTTTGTAGTGTTGCATTTAGAATTTAGTTCTGCTTTAAGGATAGGATTCAACAGATGAAACTGATCTGACAGGCTTCTGGGGGGTGATTGTAGAGGAGTGGGGGAGAGGAAGAGAGAAAGGAAAGCTTTCTTATACAAAGCAGAGCAGCTGGTTCCAGGAAGAGAGAGAACTATTATCATATATTAGCACAAGGTTCCCTCATGCCCAGCAGCTAAGATTAGCAAGAATGCAGCTGCCAGACCACCAGCAATGGGGAGGGTGGGAGAAAGTCATCTTCTCATCCAGGCAAGAATCAGAGAAGCTGGGGCTTCCATTTCAAATTTACATGTTTTTTTCCTACTCTAATTAATGTAGAATAAATATCGGTTGGCCACACAGGCTAGGAAATTCGGAAGTGGCAATATCATACATCTGGAGGGTGTTAAGCCAGGAAACAGCACATTTGTTGGACCAAGGGAAAATATTGGCTCTCCAGATATTATTGTCTCTGTCTCTCCTTGACTTCCCCCAGCATGACCAGTTGCCAAGAAGGATAGATGCTGTAGTCAAACAATCACTTGGAAGACTGAAGATCCCCCACTTCCTTCATGCATGATCTAGTGAACCAAAAGTTGCAATCCAGAAAATGTACTTATTACTCCCCATTGCTGGTGGTCATATTACTCAATGAAATTATTGCCATTCTGTCAATGTTTCTTTCCAGACTTTTCTCCTCCTCCATTCTTCTTCTGCTTGCTCAAAGAAGGAAGTAGAAATAATTTGTCCACATAGCAGTGCTAGGAAAGAAAAGCAACGGCATCTGAAAGAAACAAGATGCTAGTGTGACATTTCCATTCCAAAATGTTAATTTCTTTATTGCGTATTCTCTTCAGACCATATGAAGAGGTACAAGATAAGCCTTTAAAGTGCAATTGCATTAATTAACCCTTTTTGTATAACTCAGTAAAAAAGTAGATCTTCATTACTGCTCTGCGGCTATCATATCAGGGCTGCAAAAATCTAGACAGCCAACAGATGGAAGTAAAGTTTTTTGTATCTTCTGGTTGCCTTCTAATGGATCTTGGATTTTGGCAGTCCAGATATGGTAGACCTAATCTTCATGGTTGTCAGCCTTGGAATATTGAGAAAATTACAGTATAAGGCAACCAAGAGCCAGTCAGTGCTCTCCCCAGTTGTCCAGATAATGCAAAACAGCATTGAATCAATGTGTTGTCTCTCCTCCTGTACATGTTTTAATTTCATATTGAGTGCATTTCTCCCCAAAATTCAGCAGTTGCTAAAATGAAGGCTCTCCAAGACATTTATTCACTCTCCCTCTGATCTGCTTTAAATTCCACTGAAATAATATGGAAGGATGCTTTACTCAGCTTGAGTAGAAACCGAACTTGTGACCACGGGGAGACTGTAAGGATTGAATGGAGTGTGAGCTTCTAGGATGGATGGGATAACACAAGGTGAAAAACTCAATTGATTTAATGGCCATAATTGGATCAATTGCAAGATAATTAAAGGATGGTATCTGGCATACAACATAAAAATTCAGTGATGAAATGTCTACCCAGGACAGTATCCAAGATCTAGAGACCAAGAACATTTCAGCACTCCATCACTATCTCCCATTCTAATACTAATGTCTGTCTGTCTGTCTATCAATCATCTATTCAATACATCTATTTCTAACAGCATCTATGTCATTCATTAAGTATGTCAAGTTTATTTTTCATTCATGGATAGTGCTCTGAAGAAAGATCGATGACATCAAGGGATTGGTTTGGTTTGATTGTTGTCACCAGGAATGTGGGGGTTTATTGGAATTTATATTGGGGTTTTATTTCTGTAAGCCACCCAGAGTCATTTTGAGTGAGTTGGGCAGCCATATAAATTTTCTTAATAAACTAACTAAATAAAATATGTACAGTATTTTTATTGTTTAAGGGAAGAAAAAATGGATATATCTGGAAGACCAAATATTCCAATGCTTTGTAAAAAGGCTAAAAATAGTCCTATGTATACTAGTCATATTATTTCAAGGATGAATAGAGGAAAAAAAAGTTGCATTTTTCCACTTCCTGGAAATTTGTACAGTTTTTACCTTTGATGCCTGGATGAATCAGACCAGGTACAGGACATCTGGGAGGGGTGGTCATGATCATGTAATGAAACTCTCACCCCCTTATTAGATGTGTTTCATGCATGATATATGTAAGAAAGAGGTGGGACTTCAGCCATGCAGTTATGATTCCATCTTTACTTTTCTTAAAAATCTCTTCTCTGTTACTTTTTTTTTGAGGATATCCCTGGCCAGATATATACTTATTTGATGAAACAGATGAGAACTGTTTCTACCATTAACAGAACTTGACTGGCTGAACCTACTCAAGTTATCTTGTGGTTCATGGTGAAGAGCAAAAATAAAATTTGTACCATTTCCAGTCATTCTCTGTTCTTCCCTTACAGGACAAAAACTGCAAATATCAAACACTTAGTTCAATCTTCTTTGGTGCTTTCTCAATATCTGCAGTGTGACTGCACAAAAATTGGAAAACCTAGCTATTCCAAGATTTGTCTAATCTTATTCCAGAAGCTATAATCTTGCATCTGCTAGCTGAGGTTTAGCATCTGTATTCCCTATCAGCATCCTTTTTTACTTCAGTAATTGAAGTAATGAGCTTATTTATGAATCATACACAAGAGCTTGCTTGGTTAACAATTCATTCTTATTTCTCTTCTTTTTTTCAGTGCAACTACCTCCAAATGGATTTATGACTGCAGTGTTGAAAATAAGCTAAAGGTAACTGTTTCTAAATGCTTTCATCAGTGATATGGTGATGAAGGTAACATATGTATCCATCATCCAATTTTCACTAACTCTAAAATCAAAATCAGGAACTTTATGACTGAAACAAGGAACATCTATACCAGTATAATCACTATAATTTCTTTATCCATTGACCACCATGGATATGGTGAGTTTTGAAGTCCAAAATAGTTAAAGTACCATGTCATCTTTTTTGGGGGGTATGTGTGAGTGTTCAACTACATGGACAAGTCCATGCAGTTTTCTACGCAAGATTGCTGGGAGTGGTTTACCATTGTTTTTTTTTTTTCTAGAGCTGAGAGAGAAGGATTGGCCCAAAGTCACCCAATGGCTTCAAGCCTAGGCCCACAGTAGAACTTATGGTTGCTTGGTTTTCTGGTCTCTTCCCTCATTATCCTGTTCCCTACCCTTGTTGTAATATAATAAACTATTTGGGAAACTATAAGCTAAGATGTGAGAAAGGATTCATGATTCAGCAAAATACAGATGAACCTTCTTGGATCCCAGGGTCATTTCCAGAAAAATCTCTAGACAAGTGGTAGCAAATGAAACCATAATCCATGGGCAGGGTTTTGATGCTTGCAGTCTATGGAAAGAACTGGGATTCAAACTGGATGCTAAGAAATATTCAGGGATATACCTATTAACTTTACAATACCTTGAAGCCACAGCTGAGTGTTAGATTTCATGATTCCTCATCTTTGGCTTATAATTAATATTAGATGTTTAGTCATCTGTATTTCTTAAGAATTGTCTCATCATTCCAACTTCAAAAGAGCAAGCAGGCTCTTACTGAGTTCCACACATAAATAAAAGCCAGCTAACAGAAGTCCAGAGAGACCCATTTCTGTGGCTATGCATAAGTGCAGCATAGAGCTCCCTTAGCTAGGGAAGTAAATGTATTCTATCTTGTATAATTTTTTCATCTCTTTCCCAGATTTCTTTTTTTTTTAAATTAGCTTTTGACCTGCTCAGCTCAATAGAATGGAATGGCCTTGATCTGGAAGATGAACGTTTTTTTTTTAAATGCTGGAATGTTTAAATGTTGGCTTTGAATTGCATCTAGAAAAATACTGAGAACCCTCATTGCCTGGAAGAATCATGGGAAAAGTAACAGAAAGATTGACAGAATGCCAAAGTTCTGAGCATGCTCAAAAGATCTATTTATAGCATTGATTAATTTATTATCAACTATTATCAATGTTATAAATTTATTACTGATTCTGCAAATGTTCATGAAAGAGAGAAAACTGGTCAATTGAAATTTCAAATTTGTGGCTTTCTTTAGGAAACAATTTATAACTCTGAAATGACTCAACCTGGATTCTTTATTACAGTGCTTCTCCAGTTTGGCAACTTTAAGATGTGCAGACTTCAACTCTCAAGATGGAGATGGCTGGAGGAATTTTGGGAGCTGAATCTTAAAGTCCGCACATCTTAAAGTCACCAAGTTGGAAAAACATTGCTTTACTGTGTCATTTTATTTGGTTTTCTTTATGTATTTGTTTTTCCAGCAGTGGAGAGATAGTAATCTTTTGAACTTCTCATCTGGAGTAGTTGGCCCAGTTCTAATTAAACATGCATAGAGTATAGCCTGTGGGGCAAAATTTCAATTATCTATATATGGAATTGGAACCTGCTTTGTTCAAGACCAACATTTTTTCCCACATTTCTTATAGAAAGGCCAGGATCTTTTTAGCTCAATAACAGATGGCTGTGAAAAGTAGTGCTGCCAACACATAAACATGCACACACAGAGAGACACATACCCACCATCAATGGAGCCCAAATTCAGATGATTAAAAGTGCTTAAAGTGCATATAGAAAAAGTGTGTGTGTACATGCACACACACAGACATAGACTCTATATCTTCTCTGTGGAACCTCCCCCTGATTAGGCCTTTATATCTGTCTAGAGGGAAAAAAAGGGGGAGTTTATGCACCAGTTTAAAACTAACTCAGAAATGTGCACAGGTAACCGATTCCCCTGAAAGAATAATAACAACTGAATTATGTAACTGAAATATTTACTTGTTGCCATGAAAATGGGCTCTACGATACAGAATTTGATATCACGTAGGACTGAACTGAATGAACACAGCATTTGATGAACATTTTGGAAATCAGATTGGATGAGTGGGTGGGTGGTTTAAAGCATTCCATTATGATACCTGTGAAATGAGTATCTATTCATTTATATTCCCATTTCATTGCATTGCCCTCCCTGAAATCCCATATTTTAAATAATGCAGCATCATCTAAAATATGTCTCTAGTTGGCCAGGATTGCTGATGTGATTAAGAAGTGCTGTTTTTTTCTTTATTTCTGCCCCTATTTTTTCCCTCCAAACCATGTTTCTGCCTTAATGAGGTGGACAGTGGAGATCCTATATTGAACACTGCTGCATATCTCAAATGAAGGTGACATGTTTGGGATAGCCATCCTAATCAGCTTTCTAATCTAAGCCACACTGTGTCATTAAAACAGGATCCATAAGGCATTCACAAAGTGAGCTTTAAATGTCTTGCAGTGTGAAAGTCACTCAATGGCCTCTTTTGAAACAACTGATAACTCAAGAAGAAAAGTCTATAGACACACACACAGAGAGAGTAGGGATTGAATGATAAAAATCAGGAACAGGTTTATGAATCACTATCCTGAGTAGGAGTTTGTTATTTGCATTGACCCTCCCAACTTCTATTCCTCACTTTTTACAGATGGTTACTATTCTTGTTATGGCAAAGAGGCTCAGAGCACAGGATGCTTCAGTTAGTTTACATTAGGATGTTATTTTTAAGTGCTGTGTGTATTTTTCCTCCTCTTCTCAACAATAGGTTAGCCATAGCAGAAACATGACTGGGCAATGGAACCAAAGAGGACTGACTCCTCAGCTGAAATCTATATTAGCAATTAGTTACAGACAATCTGCTCAAGCATTTAATGCCAATATAAAGTAACAAAGGATTATGATGACCCCAATCAATCCAGTTTTGTAGAACAGCTAATTTATTGATAAAGAAAAATTTGTTGGCTAAACAGGGAGGAATTTTTCTACCACTTACTGAGTTGTCAATAAAGCCTTGTTTTTCTTCTAAAACGCTTCCAGTTTAAAAAATACCACATCTTGCCAATAAAGGCACATACTGCTATATGTAGATTTATAAAGATTTCAGCAGTGAGTTCATTGGAAACATATTCCCTATCTTTGTAGATGTGTTGATCATCTTCTTCCAAGGAAATATTTACAGGTTTTGCGCAACTGAAATGCAGACCCCTTGTCTAAGTCAATGAGCTGCTCTCCTTCCCTTACATATAATTCTACATGATTAAGCAGATAGAAAAGTATAGGTTGATGTCAAGATAAACATCTCCAGAACCTTCAAGGCTAAGCAAGAAGTTGAACTAAGTCCTCAATTATTTTAATCAGGGGAGTCCAACCTTGGCAACTTTAAGATGTGTGGATTTTAAGATGAGAATAATTGGCTGAGAAATTCTGGGAATTGAAGTCCACACATCTTAAAGTTTCCAGGTTGGACTCCCCTGATTTTAATCAAACCAAGAGAATTCTCTGGTTTCTCTCACCAAGCAACAGTAATCCATTTTCTCATGTACTCTTGTTATCTCTTCACGCATAGCTTCACAGTCAACACAGATCCAGCTTTGTTTTAAATCTCAAAGTTCACACTTTCCAGAAAATTATTTTAAAATGCTGTTATATGTCCTCACAGCCAACCTTACTACTGGCTCATAGTTTTCCATCAACTATGCCCATTTTCAGAAGGCATTCTCAATCTATTCACATTCAAATGCCAGTCTATAGCATTTGCTATGCACTATCATTTGCATATATTGTAATCAATGTGTGGTCTTTGTTTTCAAAGTGTTACCCCCTTTGAATGTGGGAGGTTGCAATTAAGATCATAGCTGTTTCATAGCTAGAGAAAGGTATTATTTATCTATGGCTATATGGTAATATCTTCATAGTAGAAGATGATTGCCTCTTTCTTCATATAGAATTATAATGCCAGAACATTTGATACTGTTACACTCAATATCAATCAGTCCGACAGCAGGATGCAGAGACAACTTTTCAGTCAATGTTACTGACATGCTGAATATCTGAAATACAGCAACTGAATGCCATGTATTTTAGATGGAAACAGCTGTTGAAAGAAATAAGGAATGAACAGAAGCATTCATATTCTTCACTATAGTTTTTGGAATGGTAATAGCGATATATTTGCCCTCCTTGAGAATTGTAAAAATAGATCTGGCTGTAAATATTGCCATGGCTGGGTACCTGTGAAGAGTTCAAGCTTCAGAGGGCCAATCATAATTCTGCAATCATTAGTGCAGTGTTTTTCAACCGTGCTGGCTGGGGAATTCTGGGAGTTGAAGTCCACGGTTCTTAAGGTTGCCAAGGTTGAGAAACACTGCATTAGTTATTCCCTCTTCCCCCCATATTCAATTACTCTATAATCATGTGTGCAGTTAGGTAACTGTGTGATTTGAAAGTCTAAAGGGAACCTCTTTAGATACCAAGTCATTTATTCACTTACTAGAAGGTGGCAAACCAGCTCTGTTTGTATTTGTATTCCTGCTCATCTGATATGATGGGATCTTGACTTTAGCACCACTGGATGCAGCAGTACAAGAAGTCCCAATCAAATGCCTGTTGCAGTCTGGCTCATGAATAATCAGAATGATAAGAACTGTAGACCTTATGTATGTACCAAGGATCACTTTTGACAACTGATACTTTTATTGACAAGGCACAGCTGTCACTGGGCTTCTCAGCAAGAAACATCAGGAATCCAATCTCAAAACCATTATCTACCTTTTCTAAAACAACCTTACTGAAGTTCTACAGGGTTCTCCAGACTTAAATTCATGAAGCCTGGCAGATTGTTTTTCAGATTCTGTCATATTAAAAAGCCCATAAGTCTTGAACTTGGCAACTGAGGAGCTACACTACAGGAAGAGTTTAAAGCTGAATGCTGTTATTGATCTCTAATCTAGCAAAGGCTAGCCATATTAGCTAAGATAGGTTTCTTATCTAATAGCTTAGGACAAGACTAGGGATATTTCCCAAAACCTACTAAAACTTCCAAGCCAGCCTTGTTGAAGGAATTTGGCTATCAGGAGATGTTTTCTTGCTGTTTTTTTCTCTGCTGATGTTGTCTCCTGTTCTCCTCATGGAGGCTATGTGCCAAGCTATGGATGCATAAGTCAATTAAGAATCCCATAAACATTTGGCCAGATCTGAGAGAATGGTACCAGTGATGTCAAGAATAGCCATTCATTCTTGTGGCTAGAAAGTGCATGCAACACCACAGTGCAGGACTGAGTCAGAAGTGACTTGGTGTGTATGTGTCAACTGCAGAAATGTTGGAACTATGGTTTCTATCTTGATGTGATACCCTCATGAAAATTGTTATAAAATGTGTTAATCCCACAACCCATCCCTTGCCAAATACTTTTAGAAGCAACTATGCAAATAGTTCAGCTAAGTAATAATCAGAAATATAGCTCCCTTATTCACACATCCATTGAGGTTAGCATTGTATACACTCCCACAAAGCAGAACAGGTCTGAAAATTGTTAGACAGCTTTGTGTTCCCCACATCAGCTCATCTAAGTCTTAAATAATTGACCAATTTCTTACCAGATGCATGCTACACAGCTAATTTGTTGAGCTTAAAATGACTGAACAGACCAAGAATCCAGATGTTAAGAGGCTGTAGCCTGGCATTTCATCCTGAAAAAAATTGCTACTGATGTCCATAGCGGCAACTGTGGGGTAATAATATCCTTGCAAAGTTGGCATTTTTTTCATACTGTAAGTTTTAGAATCTGGCCATGCTAATTACATTTCAAAGCTGTGTGTATATTTGAAAGCACACAGATGCAATAAATGTATGTGTATTTGCCCAAGTGTATTTTTACAATGTTGGAGTCAGGGTATATTTAGGAAGGCATTTTACGTTTCCACATAATATGGGGAACTGTCCTAAGAAAATGACACTCTGGCATGCCTCAGTATTTCTCCACTTAGTAGACAGGAGCCAAATTGCACATTCAGAGATCTATTATACAATACAATCCTCTTGGGACAAAACCATTTCAGAGTCACATGGTTGAATGCTCTTCCCACATATAAAAGTCCTCTGTTATAGGAAACATGCACATTGGAGAGAACACTAGATTGAAGCCTCAAGGAGAACTTAAAGACAACTTCTTGAATATAGTCACTGAATATATTCATCTTCTTTTTACATAACAACCTTTCAAGTACGCTTTTGACAATCTTCTTTATTCCTCCTTGTTTAAAAGCAGCAGGGGGTGATAAATGCTGGAAGACAAACTAACTTCAGATGATCTCTTAGCAACAATTATTTTGCCAGTTTTCATGTAATGTCATACCGGTAGTCCTCAACTTACAAACATTTGTTTAGCAACAGTTCAAAGTTACAACTTTACTGAAAAAAATGACTTACAACATCTTCACACTTATGACTGACACAACATCCCAATCATCATGCAATCAAAATTTGGGCACTTGGCAACTGGCATATATTTATGACAGTTGCAACATCCTGGGGTCATATAATCATCATTTGTAGTCTTCCCAGATGTCTTTCAACAAGCAACACCAATGTAGAAGCCAGATTTGCTTAACAATCACATGATTCACTTAACAACTGCAATAATTTACTTACTGTAGAAAAAATGTTGTAAAATTGGGCATGACTCATTTAACAACTGTTTTGCTTAGCAATGGAAATTCTGGTCCCAACTATTTCCTGCACAATAAAGAACCAAAATAGTAAACAGATTAAAGCATTGATGGAACCAAAGAAATATTAAATTGGTCTTGATCTACTGATGAATTATTGGAGCCATTAGCAACATATCTAGTTTTATCACAATCCACAGATGTATTATCTGAGAACTGCATGGTAAATATGAAGTTGCCAAATCAAAACTATTTCCCATTTCAAGGCAAAACATTCATCCATACCTCTGGCTCTATCAAAGCTGCATTATAGGCAGAATGGAGCTATAATCTAGCAGCTGATTTAAGGCCAAAGATTATGCACCAAATACCTCAGAATTAGAAATTATGATGCATCAAGTCTATTGGTGATACATCTCTAAGGAGACTTTAATTCCAGTTCACAAGATGTTCTGGAGAAGAAAGCAATAAAATCCAGTCAGAATAGTAGTATAATAGTATTACCATTCAGATGCTGTGCAGTACTAAATCATTTAATTCTGGCCCATGTTATAAACAATACAAGGCAGATTTCATTTGGAATAAATAAAAATTCCAAGGTGACTCTTGCTACAGCCAAATTGTTGGCAGAGTCCGTTAAACAAAAGATACAACTTGTGTATTAATTAGGAATGTGTGAATTATATTTCTCAGTACATTATTAGTAATGAATCATTGTTGAATATTTTATGGTTATTGCTAACTAGGCTTGTGTAATATTTATATTTTGCAATGTTTTACATTTGGGACTTTTGACTCTAATGAACTTAGCAACAAATAAATCTTTTATCTACCCACTAATGTAATGGATTAAGCAACAGCTCGTTGCAGATCAATTTTGCAGTCAAGGATTATGGGATTTCCAGTATGGATTTAAAGTGTTTGATCGTCTATTCAGACTCCATAGAATCTAACATTTTTGTCAAAATAATTAAATGAGTAGGGTGCTACAAACTCTGCTCCTTTTATTTGTGCATGCAATGTTGCAGTGCATGTCTAAAAGGGGCAGAGCTTATAACATACACTCAATTCATCATTTGCTTCTCAGTGCCCCTTTTTGTGAACTATTTATTTGCCTATTTGGCAAATAAGAATTGTGCTAAATTGAGCCAAAGTTCTATCTAGTCTAGGTCTACCAGATGCCCTTGGGATGTTTATAAGCAGGAAATGATTACATATCCATCCTCCCACTTTGGGGTATCCAAGGATATGGTCAAAAAAGGCAAGATGCTGGCCACAACAGTGTGATTGAAGCAGTACCTAATGTTTATCATATGTATAACACCCATACAAAACTTCAGTCGCACTACTGGGCCACTGCTGTTTGACTCAAAGGATCTCAGTCAGTTCAGTTCTAATCTATAGGTTTATTGAAGCTCCAAAGTCACAAGAATTTCTCCAACTGCCTGCCAAGCACCTGGACTTCCTAGATAAGGCTAACAGTCTGCACATGGAGTTGGACTTTTGGTGTTTGTGCGTGCATAGTGACTCCAAACTGATTTCCCTCTTCACCCCTGGCTCCGCTCTTCCTACTCCCATACTATCTTGATTGATTAGCATGCATTTTTATAGGAACATTGTCTCTGATAACAGAAATTATATGTAGATACATAGTAATCATGTAACAAATGAGAGAAATGGGCTGAAAATAACCACTTGAGATTTAAGAAAGAAACGCAAAGTTCATTAGATGCCAAATAGGTGATACCTAGTTTTATAATAATATTTGCCAATCTCGGAATGGTAATTTCAAATCAGCAGTGTGATATTACTATAGAAACTGAAAGTTCAGTTTTAGGCTGATTCAACAGAAGTATTGTTTCCTTATTATGGAAATCAAAAGTTCTGCAATACCCAACTTGAATACAGAGTTTACCACACTTTAAGAAGGGTTCAGAGAAATAGAAATGTGTTGAAGAAAGGACAGTGAGGGTGATCAGGGGACTAGAAACTAAATTCAGTTAAGACGATTGAAGAAAGAAGACTTAAGAAGAGAAAAAGATTGAGATGACTAAGGCAGCACTCCACAGCACTTCTGGTCACCCAAAAGGAGAAGATCAGTTCTCTCAACAATATATAACATAATGGATTCCGGTTACAGGAAGGTAGATCCAACTGAATGTTAGGAGAAAAATCCCCTAAAACTAGACTGACAGTGGAATCAATTATCCAAGCTGTTGGTGGTCTTATCATTCCTTCCTTGGATATTATATAGCTGTTGGTCAGGGATGTTTTATTTCCACACTGAGAAGGCAGTTGGACCTGATCTGAATGGTCCCTTCCAACTCTCCGCTTTTATAACGCTCAGATTTACCCATAATCAATCTCCTTTTAAAGCTGTCCGAAACGTTAACTGTCCCTACCTCTTTTGCTAGCAAATGCCATAATTTAACTATTTGCTGTTTTAAGATGGCTTGTTTTATATTAACATAATCCCTACGGTATAAGATTGATTTGGAGTTCTAGTTTTTAATGAAAAAAAATCTTCCTCAATTATTTTCTCCATATAGTACCTAATTTTATACAGCTGTAACATAACTTTCCCTTTCCAAAGCAATGGAATCGCTTCCTCTGTAAGTTTCTTTCACAAGGAGTCACTCCAGCCCTTTCATAATAGGTGTTCAGCGTCATTTCTGAAGTGACCAGAATTCCAACTGTGATGTCATCACTGATTTGTATAAATGTGTAAGCCACCTTTATTCTCTTTTTTTCCCACCCAGAAGGCTCACCATCCTCTTTAAGGAATGAATCTCTTTGTATTGTTTAGAATTTTGACTTTAGAACCAACCTCTTTCTCTTTTCCCTTCAATCACTGAAGAGCTAAGGTAAAAGCAGATAGTTGTAAATTTGCCATCATGCTAACATTTCATCTTCACAATTGGAATTATAGCATAACAGCTGGGAAGCTTCCTCGAATAGCAACATTTCCTTTCTTTCTAAACAACCACACATGTGTAGAGACATGAACTAAGAAAAGAGTTTTATATTCACAACCTTTTATTTAAATTATAATTTTCACATGAGGATGCGGGTTTTAACTTTCTCATGATCCAGCTATGTCTTAGGGATTATATTTGATTTCTATTTCTTCATGGAACTTAAGTGATTTATTTCAAAAAACATTATGGGCACATTTAGATTATTATTTGATCCCCCTTAATATCTTGACAAGAATTTGGTTATTTTTCCTACATTATAAGCTGTTGGGAAGGAAATTTAGTCTTTCAATCCTAGTTCCTCCAAGAAATTAACTTAATGGGATAATTCCAGACTGAAAATTGCTGGTAAATCTTTTTTGTGTTTTTTTGTGGTCCGTGGGCAAAAAATGCTACTACCATTTTGGATCAGTTCTTTCTTAATCAGTTATTGAAAATATTTATTTTGCAAAAAGATTTTAGATTCCTAAACAGCTGAATGGCATTATTTTAGTTAAAATAATGTTTAACTTTACAATTTGGACCTGATGCATTATCAGTACCAGATGCTCCTAAATCATTAGCATTATTGGAAAAATGTTGGAGGTTCTACGGATAATTGGAATGAAGATTTGGGACAGGCTGTTCTAACAAATCAATCAGCTCAAATGTTCAAGAATGTTAAATTAATGTTTTATGATGTTAAAATGTATTTAATTCTACAAAATATTATTTTTCATGTTGATCGGATGCATGATAAGTAGAGACTGTAAAGTAAAGAATGAATTTCAGCTTTTGCATGTTGGAAGTATTGTAGAGTGAACAACAATGATTCCTATCTTTGTTCTACAAAATGGCACAGTTTGTTTTAACACCCATATGATGGTTGGTGTTCTGCTAGGAAAAAAAATATGAGTTAATAAAGATGTAACTGTGATGTTAGATTATATTCCCACAATTTGGAATGTATCAAAGCATGAATAACTTTGGATTTGTCGCATGTGGAAGGAAGACATGTGCTCAATTTCTGTATATGAATCATCTTCGATTAATGTCTTGGAAAGTCCAAATCAACATTACTCAGTGTGATCAAGTTTTAATGATTCCTTTCTGAAGAACTGAGATTTTTGTTTTACATATATTTATTCCAACATGTATTTTCCTTGCCTCCTCCTTGATTTCTGTATTTTTTCCCGATGCCTTTTAACTTTTGTACTGAGCTACTGTTTCCTCCTTTTCCTAATTTTGTTCAAAGAATAAGAAGGTTTTTCCAAAATCTACTAAAAGCAAATGTAGACAGGAATACTACAAACTTCTTCCCTTTTATCAGGAATTTGGTGGTGGTTGCTCCGGAAATGGGCTAATTGAAGAGCATTAGTCTCATGCTCCTATTGATCAATTAAAGGAGGAGCATTGATTGGCTTTTGTGTTCCCCATATTTCAAGATCAGCAGGAGCAAAGAAGGTCAGTGGTCCTTCCCCAAGACCAATGGAGAGAAAATGAAATCCAGAAGGTATGGACATGCCCAAGGAATTCATATCATACATCCTCAAAAACCAAACATGAGCAGTATCATCAGTCTTCTTATTTTCCCCATGAAAAGCCACAATAGCATTTGACCCTGAAGTCCCATTTAGTCAGCAGGACCTAAATTGTATAGGACATATGTCTAATATACATAATAAATGTTCAGCTTTTTCAGAATTGAAAGAAAATGATCGTACAAAGACTTGAGTAGGTTATACAAACCTTTATATATAAATACTACCATTCCTTGGTGCTCCAGTGTTTTTATTTTAAAAATATTATTCTTTGGAATTCTTTATTCCTTCTATTAAAATAACCATAAAAATAATTCCGAGGCAGGTATACACACACACACACATGCGCGCATATACAAGCATTCTTGGAGAAGGACATTCCTGTCTCTTATGCATAAAACATGTATGCATATTCATCTAAAACATTTGGAAAAAAATGTACCAGTTATAATTAGCATGTTTTGCGCATCTATTTTCTTTGCTATTAAATAACAAATGTGTAGTAACCATAGCAACAGAAACCATCACATGGTACTGGTGCTATTTTGGGGATAACATAAGTATCTTTCTTAAAGACGCATTCATACCTCTGAGTTATGAATTTTAATAATTTTTTAAGAAGAGAATATCTAGTGTGAACATTTTCATTCTTTTTTGCTTCGTGGTAATTTACTTACCTGGAAGTAAATGCCCTTGATTTCAGTAGCAATTACTTCTGAGTTGACATTTATAATCTGCCGTGGTATGAAAACTAGGTTCAGCGATGTTGTATGTATTTCCCCTCTTAATTCCTTGCCCATCAACGCCTTTTACCTTCTTGCTTTTAATTTATTTTTAAGGGGATTGGGAGAGGAGAGGATGTGAAAGAAGAAAGTGAAAAAGACTTTTGAGAAATACAAAAGAGTGTCTCTGTGTGTGTGTTTGTGTGTTTAAATCATGCTTTGTAGCAATGCAATCACCACATGGTTGCATGGATACAAGCAGAGGCAGAAATTCTTAGGCCATATTAAAAGGGCAAAATTAACTGACAGGCTTTACATAATTTAAATATTTTGCATATTTTACCATTTGCATAGTCTGCATATCTCTTTAAAAGAGTAGGATGGGGAAGTTCAGCAAGAGAACATTCTAACAGGAACGCTCAATTCAGCATGGAACAACATGGCTTCATATTATAATATCAGGACCTGGAGACTTTAACAGTCACCTCACCAAAGTTTGAGGCAGCTAAGAAGGAGAAGATCTATCTACACCTCATTGGAAGGGTCCCAACTATTTAGAAAGTTCTTCAGCCTAGATGCAATTTTTCCAAACTTGAGTAAAAACCACAAATTCTCTTTGTTTACATATGGAAGGACTTGGAGTGGTTGTTGTTTGTTGTTTTTCAGTCGCGCAGTCGTGTCCGACTCTTCGCGACCCCATGGACTACATTACGCCAGGCCTCCCTGTCTTGCACTGCC
>JANHZU010004427.1:30081-42565 GCA_032468055.1 Acrochordus granulatus
CCATTAGAGTGGTATCATCTGCATATCTGAGGTTGTTGATATTTCTCCCAGCAATCTTAATTCCAACTGGTGATTCAACATGGTGATTCTTGGAGTGGAGTTAGGCCCAAATGATGGACTCTCCTCAACTTTGAATCATGTCCTTTGAAACATAGGACCTCACATAATGAACTCTCTGCTAATAGTAAGTTAACAATAAAAGTAATGGCAATCCAAAACAATACTTTCAAAGCAATGATCATGTCTACCAATATGACTTCTAGTAACTCATAACTTGATCATGCATTTTATTTGCTTGTAGTTGAATGGTGTTTATCTTCACTCAGGTCATACTTTGAGTCTTGTTCTTAGTGTTATTCATTCTCTTTTTATTCTATTTTCAGAATTACATTGCCTTTTTATATTTTCCTAGTTTTTAATGTTTCTACTTATGTCTCTCACTCCCCTATCTGATTCTTCTTTGCTCACTCAAAACCACCATTTCTCTGTCTACTCATCCCAATTCATGAAACAACTATACTATCTTCCTAAGACAATTTATTTTGACCTAGACAAGTTTAAAGGAAATTCTAGAGTAGGGGTATCCAACCTTGGCAAATTTAAGATTAAAATGGTCAAGACTGGACATACCTGTTCTAGAGCAAGAGAGGGCAATACATCATTCCTTCAGGAATCTTAGACTACAACTTACACCATTGCCTTTCTGATTTGGATGATAGGATTGATAGGACCTGAATGTCTAAAAACATTTCAAATTACTTGATTATTTCTAAAGACTATTTCTTAAAGGAGCAACTATATCTTTGACTATGTACACAATACATAATTTATTTCTATATTTATCTAATGAAGGTATATGGTACCTATTTCTAGAGCATAAATTCTGGGCTATAAAGTGCATTTGAGCATTCTTTGAATAGCCTGGATTGAATAGAAATGCCTCTCCCTGACTAAATCCTCTTCAATGCCACCATTGTTGATATCACCAATGTCAGTGTTCTATTGAACTGATAATAGACAATTTTTTCATAAAAATAAAGTTCTGAAGTGATATGGCATCTAATTAACTGCTTCTGACGTTTGCTTGGATTTGGCACAGGTGATCTTTAAAATCTTATATATTTATTTCTACGTTCTCCTTTAGAAAAAGTGTTAAGGTAGCATACAGTTAATAACAATAAAATTAAATATTTTTCTGATAGCAATAAATGTGAAAGCAATAAAAATGAAAAGACACCATTCAAAACAGCAGAAAGCAATAGTTTAAAAAACCCTATAGTTTACATTACTGGCTAGAATGTTCTCATAATACTATGGACAATCTGATTTGGCTACATTTTGTTATTAATGACAGCAAATACATGTAATTGAGGTTAAAGGCAACACAATACACTCAACTAGAAGCTGACTAAGTTCATATAAAATGAGAGCAAGAGATGTGGCAATATATATTTGTTTAATAATAAATAATACAAGAGCCAGAATCAATGAATAAGGTCAACCTTCTTGCAAGAAATATTGAAAAGTCCTCACTGTGGGCAAGATGATGCCCATCGTTGTCAGAAATACTTGACAATAATAAGTTATTGTGAATAGTTTGACATTGGCTTTTTTGAATAAAATATTAATTGATTTGGCTACATAGTAAGATGATGCTGTTAAAGTGCTGCACTCAATATGCCAGCAAATTTAGAAAACTCAGCAGTGAAAAGGTTAGTTTATGTTCCAATTCTAAAAAGGGCAATGCCAAAGAATGTTCAAACTACCATACAGTTATGCTCATTTCACACACTAGCACAGTAATGCTCAAAATACTACAAGCTAGACTTCAGCAGCATGTGAACTGAGAACTACCAGAAGTACAAGTTGGGTTTCGAAGAGGCAGAGGAACTAGAGATCAAATTGCAACATTTGCTGTATCATGTAAAAAGTAAGGGAATTCCAGAAAAACATCTACTTCTGCTTCATGCATTTACTATGCTAAAGCCTTTGACTGTGTGGATCACAACAAACAGTGGGAAATTCTTAAAGAGATAGGAGTACCATACACCTTACCCATCTCCTGAGAAACCTGTATGCAAATCAAGAAGCAACAGATAGAACTGGACAGGGAACACGTGATTGGTTCAAAACTATGTTGGCAAAACTATGAGTATGACAAGGCTGTATACTGTCACCCTGCTTATTTAACTTATATGCAGAGTAAATCATGTGAAATGCCAGGCTAGATGAATAACAAGCCAGAATTAAGATTGCCTGGAAAAATATAAACAACTTCAAATATGCAGATGAGATCACTCTAATGTCAGAAAGGGAATAGGAACTAAAGAGTCTCTTGATGAAGGTGAAAGAGGAGAGTGCAAAAACTGGCTTGAAACTCAATATAAAAAAAACTAAGATCATGGCATCCAGTCCCATCGCCTCCTGGCAAATAAAAGGGGAAGAAATGGAATGAGTGACAGATTTTATTTTCTTGGGCTCCAAGATCACTGCAGTCAATGACTGCAGCCATGAAATTAAAATATGCTTGCTCCTTGAGAGGAAAGCTACAGCAAACCTAGATTGCATATTAAAGAGCAAAGACACTACCTTGACGACAAAGGTCTATATAGTCAAAGCTATGGTTTTCCCAGTAGTAATGTATGACTGTGAGAGTTGGACCATAGAATTGATGCCTTTGAATTGTGGTGCTGGAGAAGACTCCAGAGAGTCCCTTGGACAGCAAGGATATCAAACCAGTCGATCCAAAAAGAAATCAACCCTGATTGCTCATTGGAATGACAGATATTGAAGCTGAAGCTCAAGTACTTTGGTCACCTAATGCAAAGAGAAGACTCATTAGAAAAGACTCTGATTCTGGGCAAGATTGAAGGCAAAAGTAGAAGGGGACGGCAGTGGATAGATGGTTAGATAGTATCATCGATGCAATGAACATGAATTTGAGCAAATTCTGTGAGACAGTGGAGGACAGGGAGGCCTGGCATGCTACAGTCCATGGGGTAGTGAAGATTTGGACATGACTTAGTGACTGAATAACAACATGGTTGGTAAGATATTACTCTTACAATACAATACAAGGATTTTATCAAACACAAGAAATATTCCACCATGTTATTTCAATTTTTCTCTTTCTGGTTTAAGAACAAATTAAATGATTAATTAGATGTAATAAATATATTTACCATTTTCCTTGGTATAATCCACATTATTTAAGGCCCATTTTTATTAACTATTGTATAGTATTTTATTAAAACCTCCCTCTACAATCAGCCTGTATTTTGGGCCCAACTCACTTTATATATATTTATCCATCTTATATTTTAAAGTTTATCAACCACCTAAGTTGCTTCAGTTTCTGAACACTATAGTTCAGAAATACAGCCTTCATTCAGTCCAGAGTGGATCCTTTCAACTGAAAACTCCTTTGTAACTTATTTCTGGGCATGATTACTTTATAACTGTGCTAAATCAATACAAAGATACTCCAAATTTTGTAGAGGACTCTATTACTCAACTTGGAAAAGGCAACAGATTGCTGTAATAGTAGAAATTGTTTCTATCCATTGTATGGGGATTGAATACAGCTCAGCATTGTTAATGCCAGGTTTACTGTGAATGCCAGTAACTGATGCAATGTTTCATTCATTAAAACTGCAAGAAGCAACATTTGATTTTATTGTAGAATGGAATGTTTTATTATAAACAGTAGGTTTCAAAAACTCAGGGCCAAAGTCATGTAATCCATGCTCAGAAAACAAAAATCAGACATGATGTACTAACTAGGTTTGATGATATACTACTCAATATTTGGCTGAAAAGGAAAAAAATGTGATAATGTAGAGAGTTCCAAACTCTATGCCATGTTTCTCACCCTTGGCCACTTGAAGATGTGTGGAATTCAATTCCCAGAATTCCCCTGCCAGCATAGAACTTATATATTTTATAATCAATCAATTGGTTTAGGAAGCAGCAGTCATCCCAGCTTGGGTATAAACCATCTTGTCTGTTCCTTCCTAAAGGAAGCTCTTTCTGAAAATTTCAGCCAGTTCCTTCAAATGGGAAAAGCAAGCTGATTCATCCCTCAAACTGAATTGGGAGAGGGAATTCTCAATCCATCCTGGGCAGCTCCAAGAATCTTCCAAATTATCAAATCAGTGTTTGAACTGAAAATTATGCTCTAGGTTCACCTTGACTGTAGCAACCTTAGCCTCCCAGAAATTGTCCCTGTGCTTCTTTTGCAAAATGGTGGCCTGTTTTAAAAAACTACTCCTATCCCTGGCTCTAGTTTCAGAGAAGATGGAACAAGAGACAAACTTCACATTATTAATTGCTGTAGTTAATAGTACATTAAGACAACTGGCTTCCATATGGAGTCCCATTTATTTATATTATGATGTGATAGCTGTTACCTAATCTTTTTAGCCACTTACTTGAGAAAGAGGCCAAAAGTCACCAAAAGCTATTCACTTCACACCGGGAAGGTCCCAGAAACAAATTGGTCATTTGGAATCTGATTAAAAAAACAGAATGCAATTGTCTTCCTGCTGCTGCTTGCCTACTGAAAGAAAACCATCAGAAGATAGAAGGAAACTCCCGTTGTAGCTGGAGATCAGGAAGTTTGAAGGCTTCCTGGAGGACATCAAATTAGAGAAGAGTAGTAAAGATCTGGGATGCTGGGCAAAACTATCCTGCTTCTTGGAGTAAAAATGAGAGAAGAAAAGAGAATTACAGCTCTGCCTTTGCTAAATGAAGAAGAAAAAAGCCAATAGAGTGTAGGTAGTGAAGATAGGAAATTATCTGAGGGATCCTTTCATTATTAAAAAAATGAGAAATAGAAATCTTGGATGACAGCAAGTCTTCCAGAAATGGAGCAAACATCCAGAAATGTTTGGAACTGATTGCCTGTCCTTCAAGTGCAGCCTAATGCATGGCAAATCAAAAGTAAGTCCTACTGAATCTAGTTCCAGGAAAGGGGATATAAGATGAAGAGGAAGAAGAAGAGGAGAGTCCTTAAAAAGTGTTTTTTGATAGGGAAGCAAAAGTTATGAATCAGCATCAAGTTCTAAGTACAGCCAGGAAGGCTTGGTTCCTCCCAGAAAGGAAGTATTAGCATAAAGCTTCTTGTCCTCGAACAGCAATCCAATGTCCGAATTCGAAGCCCAGATTTTTTTTTCTTCTGCATGGCCAACAACTAATTGGCATCTAAATTTTTATTCATTAATTCATTCATGCTTTATAACTTCCCATGGAAACTTCCCTGCCAACCCAGCTATACCATAGCAGAAATTCATCTATTCTTTCCCAGCTACTACAAACTTGTGACAGGGAGGAGGAGGAGGAGGAGATGATATTTCATATTCATGTAATTTAGCTGGCAGTGCTTTGCAATACATTGAAATGATTTGAGATTGTATGTGGATAAACCTTCTGAGCAGTGCGACAAGAAGAAAATCGTCTTGCTTCCCAGTTCTGCAGCAGATGAAAATATTTAATGGGATATAGTTGTGTCTTTATGTTTAATCCTTACAAATGCATTCTCATCACTGATTTGGAAAAAACAGAAGATGTAAATCATGCTTGGAGATAAATGTATTAGGGTAAGGAGTATTGACATTTTGGGCTGCCATTTTGTTGAGGGTAAATACAAGTTAATAATTTAAAAAAACCCTTCCCAAAGCAATTATTCCTTAATTATTTTTGTATTATCCCAAAGGGCTTTTTTTGGGCTGCAATTGCAAATTTATAGAAAAATGTTCCAGCCCTTGGCTGGAAGAAAATGTTATCAAAAGTACATGCAATGTATTCATGATAGCTGCTCCTCTTCCCAAGAATATAAGAATCCTGCTGAATCAAATCAATAGTGCCCAGTTGGTTACCCACATAAGTTTTTTAGGAAGCTCACAAGCAGGATATTTAAGCAATGCCTTTTTCCTCTCCTTGAAGTTTCTTAGAAGCTTGCATTTGGAGGCACTCAAGTTTTGATCCTAGATGTATTGTAGCTTAGGGTTACTAAACCACTACTTTGTCCTCCAGAAATGATTTAATGCCATTTCAACCATAACTTGACCATTATCACTATGTTCTTATGGTGCATCCACAAGGAAAGCCAAAAATATCAAGGTGGTGGCTCTGACTACCCAATTAAACCTCCATTTGACGTATTTGATCCAACTCTTCAGATGCTCCTGTTGACGAAGTAAATTTTAGTGATCCTGAATCTCCTGTTGGTGTCCTTGGCTGACCCTAGTTTTAGAAATATAAGGTGTCTTTGAGTCCATATACACCATACTAAATGTAGACATTTCTTTGCGTCTCTTTCCCTTTTATTCCACATTAAATGAGCAAAATTGTCCTACCCATTGAGTTCAGCGTAGATATGTGTGTGCACCCCTCATATTTCTATTACCCTCTTCTGTAGCACTCCCAGATCTGTGCAAACTTTTTAAAATAATATATCTCTGCTTTGCTTTTACACCTCCCACTATCAACATTTATACTGTTAATTCTCCAGGGCAAAGATTTGTTGTTGTGGGGATGTCATGGTGTGTGAGTCATCATGTCTGATATTAGCCTCAGAGACATAGGAAAAATTAGATCCTACATTTGGCAGCTATATTTCCACTTCGTCTGTCTCACAGTTTTCCCACAGGCAACTACAGCAATGAAACACATGCTTCATCTGAATCTTCCTATCATCTGGGTGTGAAGTGATTTATAATTATGGCAAAATGTCTCACTTTAATGTAAATTGGTCAAAGCAGTGATTATGCCTATTATTTTTTTTCTGGACAGGTACAATGCCACCGTCAGTCCTAATTTCCACACAAATGGATGAATAAAATTTGGATATATTTGGGAGACCACCCAACTTCCAATATGGATGAAAAGCAATTATGAAAGACATTGTGGAAACCGAGATTTACATAATGAGAACAAATGCAGCTTGTCACAATCATCGAAAATTAAAGCCATTAGGAGCTTTTATTTCCAAAAAAGGTGAAATCCATTTTCTAATTAGATCTATATAGAACACTTTCCTGCTAGTTTAATCCATGGGTGACAGAGGGAGACAGATATTTTGATACAGAATAACAAATACCTAAGATTACCTTTAAACCATCTTAGATATCCTGGTAAGGAACTGGTATTCAATTGGTTGAATACTGTGGAATTCAGCTTGCAGGTATATCATACCATTTTCCAGTCCAGAAGGATATTTTATTACATGTATTTTGAAACAAATAAGTCTAATGTAAAAGAGATGTTTGTGAATGTGGGAAGAAATATTGATTTTGGCTTCACTCTGTGGTATAATAATAAGACTTTTATTGTCCATTTTGAAGACTTGGGACAAAAGAGCACAATTTCTTAATCATAAATATTTTCCCAATGGTCATATTTGAAAGGCAAAAGTTTCCCCCCCCCGCCAGGAAAAATTGTGAGTCATGTCAGTTGAAGAACCAAGCTCATTTTACTAGATTCTGTCACAGCTTGCTTCCAGCTGGTGTTCTCTAAGCATCTTGAGAACAGTTGCATCCGAGGGGGAGAGAAAATTTTGTTCAAAAAAAGGCAAGATGGTGAATTTGGCAGGATGCAGTCTTGCTATACTTGCATCAACATCACACATACAGATATGAGTGGCAAGGCTTGCATCATGAGTTCACCATCTTGCTTTTTTGATCCTTCTCCCTATGGTTGGCACTGCTTCAGAGTACAGGTTGCAAAATTTCCGTCGGCATGGTATACTGTCTGGGACTAAAAAGGGTTTTTCCCCCCCTCTAGACTGAGCTAATTTTTTTATCAACCATTTTTGTTGCTTCTAGAATTTCTGAGATTTCATTTTTTTCTCAAGCCCACCAGAAAAAATGAGATGACTTTCCAGAAGTCAATTCATCAACTATTCTCCATAATTTTGTTGACATGAAAATTCCTCACTTCCCACTCTAGTGACTCTGGAAGAGCTGGGACAATGTGAAGGATCCAAAATTATAACCAGACTTCAATACAAACTATGATGATCCCAGGAGGATGGGAATAGAAAAAAGCAACTGTTAATACTAGTGATGCATTCCACTACCAAGAAACTGTTGGGGAATAATCCCAAACAAATGGGATCATTTATATATCCCATTATAAATAATCTCAAAACTAATGGTCTACTGCTCAAAGAAAAGATTCCCCTCCTATTTATCTGCCCACAAACAGAGTAGAGAATTTCATGAATCACTTGCACACAGCACTAGAAAGGAATCACAGAACAAAGAGAAAAGTTTGCCTCTACAGTTCTATCAATATTTGCAATTACAACATTTGGTTTTTTAAGGATTTGTAATCAGAAACAAGGGAGGGTCATTCTTTTCCTTCTAATTTATGTATTCTGAAGCATCTTTCACACAGAGATCAGTGTCTGAGGTGCTTGATTTTCTTTGTCTCAAAATGGTTGTTGTTATAACATGAATGGAATAATTTGCCATGTTTAAGTGGGGGATAACTGAAGGCCCAAGGCTCCTGAAGAATTTGAGCACCTTTTGGGTGCTGCCACACCCAAAAGGGCGTTGGTGTCCTCTTTTATTTTGAATGTGTGATAAGAACCTAATTAACTTAAAACATCTTAAATTAGTTCTAAGGAAAAAGATGAAAACAAAAGTCAGAAAATCCTGCTGCAGTCCAGAGGTGTGACATGGTTTCAACCATTATTTATTGTTGACATAGTCACTGTAGTCTTTCCCTTCTAAATATGTTTCAGTGTGATACTCAGGCAGCAAAAGTATCTGTCCTCCTAGGACAGAGATATCCCAGTTCAAACAAAATAAGCATTTTGAAACAAAATACAGATTTAATCCCTACCCTTGCATACGAGGGAAATTGTTTCTAAAATGATTCCTAACATCTCATAAAAGATTATTTACAACAGGGATGAACAACCTCTTGATTGTGAGGGACAATAATACAGTTACTTTACATGGACTGCAAAAATTCAGATGACCACTGGACAAAGAGTTATAGATTTAGGCATTTCTTGGTTGCCATCTTGTGTTCCTCTGGATTTTTGCAGCCCTGATACAGCAATTCTAGATCCTTTTTGTGGATGACTGAAGAGTGCATTGAGCAAATAACAGAAAAGAGGTTACAGTTTTTGTTCTTGGATTGGGAGGGATGTTGAAAGTCTTCTTTGCTTCATAAATTAGATTAAAATTATCATATGTGAATGAGTGCATGTTTTTCACCTCAAAATGACAGAAACTAGATTGGTGTAGTAACTGAGCTTTTGGATTGGCTGTAGGGAGGACCAGGTTTGAATATACCCTCTGCTACAGAAATTAATTGGATGAATTTGAGGCAGTCATTTTCTCTCAGCCCTATCTACTAGGACTTTGATTGTGGGGGAAAATGTGGAAGACAGAATGTGAGGTTTTCTGCCTTGACCTTCTGCACAAAATGTGGGATACAAATCTAATGCACAAACAAATAACTTGGCAGGAACCTGGTTGTAGCAATTTGGGTAGTAATAGTACAGCACTTAAGTGATGTATAAACACATAATAAAATAACACATGAAACAATGATTTATTTTTTTTATTTTGTTTATATGGTCACCCATATACATAAATTAATACAATAATATATACTAAGGAGGCCCTTAACATATGATTTTTTTTCTTCTATTCAACAGTATCTGATTCTCTGAGACTGCTTGGACAAGTCCCTGCAATTTTTTTTGTAAGGTTTTTCAGAAGTAGTTTGCCATTGCTCCCTTCCTAGGGCTGAGAGAGAATGACTTTGTGACTAAAGCAAGACTAGAACTCACAACCTCCCAGTTTCTAGCTTGATGCCTTAATCACACCAAACTAGCTCTCTTCACATATAATTACCTCTACATTTATGGATGAACTGATCTTAAACAGAGACCTGGTAGAATCTGTTCCAGAAGACTGGAGCCAGAGGAAAACAAGCTTTTAACAGTGAAGTGGCTAATGGGAGCCAGTTTGCTGTAGTGGTTAAGATACTAGACTAGAAACCAAGAGACTGTGAGTTCTAGACCCTCTTAGGCATGAAAGTTAACTGGATGACGTTGGGCCAATAATCAGAAGTCTGTCAGTTCTAGTCCCGTCTTACATGTGAAAGCCAGCTGGGTGACTTTGGCCAGTCACTCTCTCTCTCAGCCCAACTCATCTCACAGGATTGTTGTTGTGAGGAAAATAGGAGGAAGAAGGAATATTAGGTTGGTTGCCTTGAGTTACTTATAAAGTAATAAAGGCAGGATATATACTTAATAAATAAAAAATAATAAAAGTAGAAATGGTGGAAAAAAGGCAAGGAAGATCAAACATTGTTCAGTACCAGGTGAAGAGGAACTGTCTGGTTTTTGGTTGAAACATCTGATTGGTTTACACCCACTCATTGCCAAGCGGTTTAACAAGATACTGCAAAGAGGTGAAATTGAGAAGTGGTTAACATCTGGCAAAACCTACCTGATAATGAAAGATCCAACAAAAGGGACAACACTAAGCAACTACAGGCCAATTACCTGCTTAACAACAACTTTCAAATTGTTAACTGGTGTAATAGCTGATGCAGTCCAACAGCTTCTAGCTGAGAACAAGCTCCTTCCACTTGAGCAGAAAGGAGACTTTCCAAACAGTAGAGGAACAAAAGATCATATCTTAATTGACAAGATGATTCTGAAAAACTATAAGAAAAGGAAGACCAACATGAATGCAATTTGGATTGATTACAAGAAGACTTTGACTCTCTGACTGACTAGATAATTAAGTGCCTAGATATAACAATAGAAATATCAGAAGCGTTGTGCAAAGATCAATGGCATAATGGAAGATATGGTTGTTGGTCAATGTGATGGACTGGGAGAGATTAATATCAAGAAAGGGATCTTTCAAGGAGACTCACTATCACCACTGCTATTTGTCATTGCAATGATTCCTTTGTCAACCATACTGAACAAGTCAGGCCATGGCTATCAAACATCAAAAACATCTGCCAGACTATCCAATTTCCTTTATATGGATGATCTGAAGTTGTATGGCAAACCAAGTTGATGAAATAGAAGCACTGCTCAACACAGCCAAGACATTGCAATGGAGTTTGGATTGGACAAATGTGCCATCCTCACAATCAAAAGGGGGGAAATGGTAAAAACAAAAGGAATCAAGATGCCCTATGGAAATAGCGTCAAGAGTCTGGCATCCTTCAAGCTGACAACATCAAGCACTCTGAAGTTAAGAAAAAGGTCAGAAATGCATACCTCATGAGAGTGAAGAAGACCTTAAAGTCCAAACTCAGTGAAGGAAATAGTATCGAGGCAGTTAACACCTGGGCAATTCCAATCATTAAATACACAGCTGGAATAGTGGACTGGACTCAAGCAGAACTAAAGACCTGGATAGAAAATTAATGACAATGAATCACGCCCTTCATCCATCCAGTGATGGATGACAGATTCTACCTACCAAGGAAACTAGATGGGTGTGGAATGTTGTAAATACACCAGACAGTTGAAGAGATAAAAAGGGCATTGGAAGAATACCTGAAGCATAGTGAAAAAGATGCACTAAATGTAGTATACCAGGAAGGTTTACTGAGTACTGGAGAGATGAAACTGGTATAAAAGAAAGACCAAATGAAGAATAGAAAAGAAACATGGCAGGACAAGCATTACATGGCAGGACATTAAAAAAAATAGAAGGCAAAGCAAATAATAACAAGACCTGACAATGATTAAGAGCAGGAAAACTGAAGAAAGAGACAGAAGGGCTAATGCTGGCTGCACAAGATCAAACCTTAAGAACAAATGTATACAAGGCTAGAATTGAGAAGGCAGCAACAGACAGCAATACCACCTTTGCAAAGAACCTGAAGAAACAGTAGACCACTGTTATCTGCTGCAAGAAGATCACACAAACTGACTACAAACATGACAAAGTAACAACAATGGTGCATTGGAAGATCTGCAAGAAATACTATTTGCCTTCAAGCAAAAACTCTTGGGTTCATAAAATAGAGAAAGTAATAGAAAACGAAGCAGATAAATTACTCTGGGACTTTAGAATTCAAACAAATAGGCACCTGCCACATAACACTCCAGACTTAACAGGTGTCAATAAGAAAGACAAAAAAATCTGGATACTGGACATGGCGTTACCTCGAGATATCAGAAGAGAAGAGAAAGAACTGGATAAAATCACAAAATATAAAGACTTGCCAATAGAAATAAAATGACTATGGCAAAAGAAAGCAAAGGTGGTACCAAGAGTACTCGGGGCCTTGGGTACAATCCCAAAACAACTGGAGCACTACTTGAACTCCATCACCATTGACATCAATGTCAATTGTACCATCAGTCAATTGTACCCGGAACAGCTTACATACTGTGACGATACCTTTAACAACTTCAAAGAACAGATCTGCCTAGTCCAGTTCCTTGGGAAAGACTAGATAGATGGACAGAAATGCCAAATCTAGTCTA
>JANHZU010004427.1:47010-60090 GCA_032468055.1 Acrochordus granulatus
TGCCTATCCATAGCTTTTATCTGCCAGCCTTCTTGCCTGAAACAGCATCTCCTTCCCACATCACACATGAGATCCTTACTTAACAACCCTGTGCTGGGGTTATGACAGCAACCAGGACTATTAGAATTGCCATTGTTAAGTGAAGCAGTCATATGACATCACACTTTATTACCACATTGCTTATTGATGGAAATTTGGGTCCAATTTCTGTTGTAATCTGAGAACTGTTGTGTTGGTTGGCTTTGAGCCAGATACTTCCTCTAAGTCCAATTCTGAGTATTGATGATTAAACAAAGTCAGATCAAACAAATTCTATAATCTTTGCTCTTTTTATACTTAATGAGATGAAACTAGAGTCAATGGCTGCAATTTAAACAGATTCTAATGTCATAGATTAACCATGTACCCTTTTAAACACTGAGATGTGTTATTAAACACTGAGAGGGCTATTTTTGAGTAAGCATAGATAGCATCAAGTTATCCATCTTGGGCAAGGCAACCAACCCAACATACAATGTGTAATTTGTAATCATTATTCAATACATTTATGTTTGGTCCCCTCTACATGTAAAGAAAACCCCAGTAGATGTAAAAACCCTCTACATGCAAGGAGAAACCCAGTAGTAGAACAGACCTTTTTTGGAAAGATGTAATAGCATCAGAGCTTTTAAATGAAAGGATATTACAGCATTTGTAAGAGTCTTACAAAGAGGCCATTCAGTAGTTTCTAAGCCAAGAATAGACATTCAAATCCAGTAGGAGAGGGCAGGCAGCACCATCCAACTCAGCTGCTAGGGTTCAATTTAGATCCCAAATGTAGCAATGGAACTGTGCCTCGTACCATAGGGAATCCACTTCTGCCAACTGGCCAAAGTTGCAATATTTAACTTATTCGGGGCTATCTATCGTGACAGAGGTCCTTTATTTCCAAGGAAACCCAAGCTCTCAGCTGAGAGATTGACATTCCCGACAATTACCCATTTAGTAGGAAAGATATTATAGGGCCATTTATATTCTGAAGAACTCTGAAAAGCTTTTCTGTGAATTGCATTGTCATCTGCTTTTTCCCCACAGAGTTTATGGCAACAAACATATATCTTATTCTCTGAATAAGATCTTTCCCTCCCCAATCATTCTGCTTAGTACATCACTGCTTCTATGCTCCACTACTTTAGCCCTGCTCACCATTAGCATGTTCACTCCAACACATTAGCCGTGCAGAGAAGGAATCCTTGGCTTAAAAAATTTTTGCTTTAAGCTTAAGGACTCACATGACCTCTTCTGCCTACCTGGAACAGGAATAAAGCAAACAGACAAAGATTCTCAGCTCTTCTACAAATGGCAGCTCTTCTTCTATTTTAAGCCAATCTCTGATTTTCAATATTCAGGGCTTTTTAGAGGCCATGAGAAGCTTTTTTGAAGCCCATCGCCTTGACCCTCTGTTTTCCTAATTTGCTTCCTTTCATTAGATGTGGTAATGCATAACATTACTCAGGCAAATACTGAGGCAAATATTGAAATATTGATCAAATAAGGAATTATCCAAGATGTTCAGAGGAGAACAAAGGTAGAAAACAAATATTGCTATTTTTATTTTATAATATACTTTAGGCATTTAAACTAGCATTTTGCTGAAGAAGATCTTCACCTGCTGGGTGCTTTTGTTTCTTTGATGTAGTTTTATTTGAGTCTTGAAGCGAAGGTTTTTAATATTTTAATTATGACTTTGTTATTTTATTTGCTTTTTCTTATTAACTGCTTTGAATGTTATTTTGGGTAGAAGGGTGGATATAAATGGAAGGACTGAAAGAAGAAGAAAATATTTTTAAAAATGGGAGATAGGCATCAGATAAAATAAGCAGAAACAAAAAAATGTCCTCATATTGAATGACATGTTCAGTGCAGAAATATGAGCACAAGCTTAGGGGAATGGAGATAAGAGACAAAGAGGGGTGTCTCTATGTAGTGTTAATCAAGCAATTCTCACAGGAATAGGTTAAGGCAGTGCCTCTCAATCTTGGCAGCTTGGACAAGTGTGAACTTCATCCCCCAGAATTCCCCTGGTGGAGGAATTTTGGGAGTTGAAGTCCGTACATCTTGAAGCTGCCAAGGTTGAGAAATATTGAGTTAAAGAAAAGTTGGTGGACTGTATCATGGGGAAAATTCCATCAGTCAGCCCTCCAAAAGTAAAAATTGAATTCATTAAGAAACTTGGCATTCAGACACATTCAGACTCAAAAGGCACATATCTATAACAATATCTATATGCCATTCAAAAGAGACAGTCAGAAAGTTAAAAAGGAAACAAAAAGACTAAAATACCTCTTTGCCAGCAATCAACACCAGATAAACAGAGATTAACATGGAGATTACTACTAGACCAGCAATCAAGTTGTAAACAATACCCCAATCAAGGAACTACCAACTCAGACAAACAATCAAACAGTGAACAACAGCCTAATCAAGGAACCACCAAGAACACTCCAACCAATGCTGACAGGGCAAGCCACTAGTATATAAAAAGAGAGCAAACCCCACTCCCCTTTAACACTGATGTTGTTACCTAGTTGGGTAATGAAACATCTGTAAGAAAACAGTTATGCTGTCTGAGCTTTGAAACTCAGTTCAAAGGATCCCACAGCTCAACCCTGAGTTACAAATATTCTCTTCTATGGTCGTTAAGATTACTTCAAAACACCGATCTAGATGAAAGAGTGAGATACTAAATATGGTCAGTGTCCCAAAACTCAACAATAATGATATCACCTTCTGAGATTGCATATCAAGAAACCCTGTCCTTTGTGCATATGATCCATTGATAGCTACTGGCAACAGAAAGACTTCTCAGATAGGGAACTCAACTTTTTTTTTGGTGTCCTGTATTCCTGTATGATAAGCTTAATTGGAATGTGTGTGGGGAGAAGGGAGGTTAATGTGTCACATGGAACAATGAACACAGCCAGCTACAAAGTTCAAAGCTCTTTGGAGGCAAAGCAAGAAGAGCAGCATGTGGCATGCAGACAGTATCCCATCCTCTGGCATCAGATTTTCAGTCTTACATCATGTTACTAATGGAGAATTCACTTCTTTTCCCACCTAGAATACTCTTTTCTGGATCATTTCATTTCTTATTCCACTTCATTGCCATAAGGTAAAGTTTCCTCTTTCAGTCATGGCCAACTCTAGGAGGTGGTACTTATCTCCATTTTGTAGCTGAAGAGCCAGTATTATCCAAAGACACTTCTTTGGTCATATGGCCAACATGATTATATGCCAAGGCACACAAAATGCTGTTATTTTTTCCCACCAAAGGTGGTACTTATTTATCTATTTGCATTTGGCATGCTTTTGAACTGCTAGGTTGGCAGGAGCAGGAGCAAGTAATGCGAATTGTGTGACACATGGTTCTTGAACTTGGGCTGCCAGCCTTCTGACTGACAAGCCAAGCATCTTAACTGCTCAGCTACCACACCCTTCAATGCCATAGCAGGTGTATTAAAAGGCAGATAAGACTGTCCCAGTTCTGCCTCCATGAACTTCAGTCTCAATCAGGCCTCCACAGAGTTTTACTTTTTTGAGGCTTTTTTCCTCCTTTTTCCCCCGTAGGAAGTGACAGCCTTGTGGCCTCTTTAACAATCATTAGGTCTCCTATGAAGAAGGCAGCTTCATGTTTTACTGCAGAATTCATACATATCTATATACAGTATTGGATTTTTATCCCAACTTTATTATTTTTGTAAATAACTCAAGGTGACAAACATACATCTTTCCTCTTCCTTTCCCCACAACAACACTGTGAAGTAGAATAGGCTGAGAGAGAGTGACTGGCCTAAGGTCACCCAGCTGGTATTCATGCCCAAGATGGGATGAGAACTCACCATCTCCTAGTTTCTAGCCTGGTGCCTTAACCACTAGGTTAATTGACTCTTTGTCACTGAATTGACTCTTTGTCACTGGTTTTTAAAGATGAGTGTTTACTCATAAACAGCAGCAGACTTGGTCAGCTGTGTTGTACAAACACTGCCAATAAAATATGAACACAAATACAAATATGTGAAAGAGCTTGTGAATTGGGAAGGATGCGTGGGATGATATGCAAATAGGTTGCAGCTCTGATCAGGACCTTTTTTTCTTCCCACCTGCATAGGCATCTGTTTCTAACCACGATGATGCCAAAATAATAAAATGTGTTGTGAAGTCATAACAGAAGCTCTGCCTTTCATATTTGCCTTATATCTTGTGGACATACATGCAGCATCCTTATATATCCTCTCAACTATTCTGAGGAGTTAACTGGCAGGAGGAATCTATTCTTCTTATAGATGGACACTTTAATTTTGCCAATGAATCTAACCATTCTAACAATCAATATTATTTCTCTCTTTCTTCTCTAATAAGTGTTTTAAGGGCAATCAAAGTGTTTTAAGAGTGTACAAAATGGTTCACAAACATTGTTTCTTATTACCCAATAAGGGAGTTCAGACTGAGAGAAGGTAGTTTCCTTAAGACTGTGACAGCTAATATGTAGTTCATTCTTCAGAAGCTGATTGACCATAGATCCAACTATTTGGACTTCTGGGAGTTCAGCAACATCTGAAGGATCAGTTTCTTCAGATTTGAATAAGGCCATCAGAACATGTCATGTTGTGACATTAATGTAAGAAATCACTGCAGAAACCTCACAGTCTAACCCATTTATATCATATGTATTCTATTTTCCTATATAAAAAGAAGGTGAAAATACCATGATGATAATAAGAGAGATAGATGATAGATAGATAGATATATGATAACTTAAAACAAAAGCTTAAATATCCACATGTTTTAAGTCTATTCAACATGAGATAAGTCTACTCAAATGGGATTTACACCTCTGTAAGTACCTCTAGAATTCTTCTCTCCATTTTATAAAATCATTAACTTACCTTAATCTAGTTCAGATTTGGATTTCCTCTTCTCTGCACATCCCACTTTATCCCATCAATGAGAAGCATTCAGCTGATTTTGCAGGAAGAGAAACAGGCTATTTCACTTAAGCTAATTAACCTGATTCCAGCTAAATATACCAGTATATTATGAGTAGTTTCATGTGTTTTTGTTGTGTTTTGCTTTTGCAGGCTGGAATCCATTTATTACTAAAGTCTTTGAAAAAGTGTAACCCTTGAGCCTTCTGAAAGGCACAGCACAAACAAGGGCTCTCATAAATCTTTCTGAATTCTTCAAAGAAATGCCTGATCAATATCTTGAATTTTTCAAAGACTATATGAGATCAACAGTAAAGAGGTTGGAAAGCAAGATAAAATACTAGAATGATGCTCAAAGAAAGACAAAGAAAAATCAGAATGCAATTCTGCAGCCCTGGTTTTTTGACTAGAATCCCTTCCCTCAAATTTCAGATCTTTGTTGATGGTCAACACTTTTTAACACTTGTGACCAAGTATTAAGAAGCTGACTTGTTGGCCAGAAGGTCGGCTGCTCTGCAGTTCAAGATCCAAGTACTGCATAATGGGGTGAGGTCCCATTACTTGCCCCAGCTCCTGCCGACCTAGCAGTTTGAAAGCATGTAAAAATGCAAGTAGATAAATAAATAGGGATCATTTCTTCGGTGGAAATAATACAGTGTTCTGTGTGCTTTGGCATATAGTCATGCCAAAACCACATTACCTTGGAAGCATCTTTGGATAATGCTGGCTCTTAGGCTTTGAAACAAAAATGAGCACTGCCCCCTAGAATCAATCACAACTGGCAGGGGAAACCTTTATCTTTTTACTTTCACTTATACCATACAAGAACTGTCACTCCCATCATCATATTAATGATACAGGCCCTGCAAAAAAAAAAAAGGTCAGATTGAAGTTTCTACAAGCTTATAATCAAATCCTGAGTGGGAAAAAACAGGGTCAGCCCTATCATTAGACAGACAAGCAACTGAGGGCAACAGCAGATTTAATTCCTTTTGATTCCTTCTGCATATCCAACCCATTGTTTCCTTCAGTTAGAAGACAGAACTACATAACCTATCCTGCAATCTGTAAATGGGCCTCTTGCCCTCAGGCATGGTGGCAGATGCTAATTCATGAAGAATTTACTGGCATTTTCTGGAAAGGACACTATTCTGTCCTTTACTTCAGGGAACAGAAGGTTGTGCAGGCTCCAGATAAAAGAGAAAACAAGGCTGGTGTTTTCCTACATTTATGCATGTAGTGCATAAATCTGACTACATGAAGTTAAGGAATATAGCTGGTGTGATATAGGATTGTGACTACTATAGGTCCTTGATTTGTGTTTGTATGTTTGTGCATATGTATAAGAGAGTTAGAACAGAAACATTTTCCTGGTACAAATATAAATCACTCTTAAGTATGTTATAGGAAAAATAAATATGCAAACATAACCCATGGGCAAATACCTGTATGTATTCAGAAGCAATTTAAAATCTAGTTCTATACATGCTTGAAAGGTAGTATCCCTTAAATTAAACCTCTCTCCTGGTGATTACATGGATAAACCAATATGGTTTTCTGCATTAATATGGAAGTGATTTTTCATTCCAGGATCTTCTCACCATCTGAGTCTAGCCTACCTCACAGTTCTAGAATTTCAAGCAGATCACCCAACCAAGTGGTAACTAGGCTTGACCCTGCCTACCTTTTCATTCCAGACAGCACTGACCAAGTCCTACTATCTGCTGAGATCTACACTTATTTACTCAGCATAAGTCCCACATTGCTCAGTAGAGTGTTGGTTATTCAGTGCCTTTAAATGAGACAAGTCAATTATGTTTTCTTCGTAGTGTTTTTTGGAAGTGCCATTTCTTGGCATTGCCATCTTCCTAGGGCTGAGAAAGAAAAGTGGCCCAAAGTTACCCATCTGGCCTTGGGCCCATGGTAGGATCATGATTCCCTGATTTCTAGGCTGGTGTCTTTAACCATTAAATCAAACTGGCTTTTGCCAGTAGAGTTTACTCATCTGTATTTACTTCTAATGCCTCATGCTTTCAGCAATATTCACTTAAAGGTGAGACAGCTGTACCTTCCCCAGGCATTTGTCCACAACTATTTCAAAATAAATACTGTGTATTTGAAATCAAAGACGGAACCCATAGCTGGCTGAGGAATTCTGGGAGTTAAAGTCCATACATTTTAAAGTTGCCAAGGTTGGATATGCCTGCTCTAGCATATTGAAGGATGCACAGCCTTCCCCTTCCTTCCCCATAGTGCTGTTCTATAAACCTCATAGGTAAATATTTACAAGTCTGTTGAAAAATTCTATGTATGGGAAGTTTTTAATGCCAGGAAGGGAATTAAAGAATGCACAAAAAAGGAATACATAATTACATAGACATATACACAGAAACAAAAGTTGTGCGATAATAGCAATAATAACAACGTGGCATAGAGCACGGGAGATCTCTTATTGTGGAACAATATTGTGGAAAAGGAGCAGATGCAGAAATGTGACATCCTCTGCTTTGCTCAGTATCTCCTGCCCATCCCCATCCCAAGGGTAAGCTCTGCCCGCCTCACGAACCTAGAATCAGATGTGCGCGTCTCTGCAGCCAGATCACCTACTTTAGGGGCTGCAGACGCCGTTGGATCCCTGGATCGCAGCTTCTCTTCAATTACTCTCCGGATCCTCTCCGGCGCTTTGTTGAAGACGCGGCGACTCCGCACCTTTTCCGTTGTCTGACCAGCAGGGGGCGCCTTCGCCCTGTCGAAAGAAGTTCCGCGTGGGCGTCAGGCAGGCCGGCCGACCGGCCGGGAGCGCGGTTGGCATTGCTAACGAGACGTGGGAATGGAAGTACTCGCCTTCCCCCCCACACCTAGTTTTCCGCTGCTACAAGCTTTGTTCCGCTTCTCAAGGAGTTCAGCTGCCCCTGCCCATTCCTAGGAACTCCCCAACGGTTGGCTGCCGGCCGGGTCACTTTCCCCACGACGGAACATGCACCCAGTATATCCGTGTGAATAAATGGGTGTCTACTGACACTGGGGAAAAAGGCGAATGGATGTCAATATATACCAATGTGCATATCAAAGCACCACTTCCGAACAGCTTCAGTTGCTGTGTCACTTGGAATTATAACTAGAACATAGAAGTTATTTCTTCGCCCACTTTAAGTGACATTATGTTTTTTATATAGTATCTAGTCCTTACCAGCCTCTTTATGTAGTGTCTAATTCTTCCTGTAGGATCTATTGCAGGAATTCTACAGGGCACAAGGTTGGGAAAGGCTGTGTATAGGCTACAGGAGTAACATTCAGCAACCACAAAGAGCACTTGCAAACACAAGGCTTCTGAATGGCAAGGGATTAAAGCCTGCCTGGAGCTGAAAATCTGGGCTTGTCCCAGATAAACCGTGGAAGGGATGTGATGATTTGGCTGCATCCATATAACAGATCAGTTGAATAGTTTTACGCTGGGTTTAGATTTTCCAGAACAAACCCAGAAGATGGGAGAATAAGCCTGTGGTCTGTATATGCACGTCTTTCCACGTGTCACATCTTGCACGGCTGAATTCTGCTCGCTGATGACCGGCCAGTGCGCGCATAGCTCAAAACTGGAGAGGAAGACATGAGGAGTGGGTTGGTCATCCCTCTCTCATTTAGGATGGAGGTCTGGAGGCAGAGACATCTGCTAGACAACAAGGAACAGACCCTGAGGAGGACTCTAAAAACAAGGGACGCCTCACCATTGCCAGACTATGAATTGCCTGCCTGCCTGTGTATGCTCTGAGAGGGGGGGATTTTTCCCTCCACCACACCACACACTGTTGCTCCCCTTTGCAGGCCCGCCTCCTCTTCCTCCTGACTGCCCAAGGTCTCCAGCGCCTGGTCTCTCACTGATCCCTGAATTGCCAGCTGACGAGATGCTGTCGACGCTTTCACTTACCCAGCGATTGACCTCTCTGTGGGAAGGGCCTTTCCTTTGGGTATAGTGAGCTTTGCTCTGAGCAGTGGGCTAGGCTTTGGATTTGGACTTGGGTTCTTGTCCCTTCATACCCATTAAGATTTTGGCATTTGTTCTGATTTATTCTTAGAAGGAGAACTTGCTATACCCAACTTCAAAGAAGTGCCACTGATTGAATATTGAAATTAAAAGGAACACAGGGAGTGTTGGTTTTTCTTCTTCTTCTTTTGAGAATGTTGCAATAACAAAATAATCTAAATCACATGAAGTTGGGATGGCCCTAGAAGACAAACAGGAAGGCTTGAGATGGGTACTCTTTCATCTACCCTTTTTTCTACATTTTTTCAATTGTGGAATCCTTTCAATTAAGAAAGAACATTAGCCTGTATATCAATGATGGCAACACCTGTTCTGACATGATTATTCCTGGATGGGGGACCATCAGGAAATTCCAGGGACTAGAGATTAGGAACTTTTAAAAATCTGAAAAAAGAAGAGTAAACCATTTCTGTCTAGCTCCAAAATAAAATAATAAAATAACTTTAACACCCTGCATGGTCACCAGAAGGAACTCTATTTCATCATGCCTTGTGATTATATCATAAGAAGAGCTTAAGCCATTGCTAATCTTGTATATCTTTCTCTTATAGTCTGGCTGATCCTTTGTTTCCCAGCACTTGTAGGCTTATAGATATTTCAATATTCTTTTAAAAAGCAGGACACTTGCTTTAGCTTGCTGTCCTTTCAACATTTGAAAGAAGAAAGAAAAGAAAAACACCAGGATTACTCCCAGCAAAACTTTGTCTAGATTTGCATTAGGTATGTATGTGTATAGTTTTGTTCTCAGTCATGCATCCACTTCTCAGAACATATGGATATTTTTCTAGGTAATATGCTAAATTCATGGCAGTTCTTCTCTGTGTATTTTCTTTGTCAGGAAGGAACTAATTAAGCCACCAAATGCAACACCAGGCATTGTTGCTTCTCTTCTCTGAAGTACTAGTGCTGGATCAGATAAGTTACTGATTCACTATTCTAGCTTTAAAAAAAGGCCATTTGGCAATTGCCTTCTGAGAGAATCATGGCAGCAGAAAGTCCTCAACTTTTATGGCTTTTTATAGGGTGTGAATGCCTTGTTTATTCCAGTTGGCTTCCTTTTTCCTTGCTCAAGGGAAAGATTTAATTCCTGAACTGTATATCCAAAATATGTAACACCATAGTAAAGAAAATCAGCTTTCTATGAACATCTTGCTTTGTCTCTTGAATTTTTTTAAATAGGACAAATCAAATACTCTTAAATTAGATTTATGCTAGTAATTAATAATTAGTGTCTTTTAACAAAGTGTTTTGCCTATCATTAACTCCTTACTTGCAGTGTATTAAGTGTGACCAACTATTACTGTGGAAACATGCTGATAGAAAATCAAAAGTTACTATCTTCCTTGCCGTAATATAAAACAATCCTTACCAAGAGGCAATAAACATGGGTTGTGGGGTTTTTATTCCCTTCTCTCTCTCTCCATTCCACTGACGTGTCTCCACAGCTTATCCCTTCCAGTTCAGAGGTTCTACTTTACAAACATGCACCTGATTTTTTTTTCTGAGATAATTTATCTTGAAAAAAAAAAGCCACTCCTTTTCCCTGTAATTTAACCAGGCTGGAATTTCCACTGCCTGTATAAAATGATTCTAAAAATCCCAGCAGTTGTCTGTAAGAAAATGAAAGCAAGATAGACTGAGACAGAGAGAATGTGTATTATCATGCAGTAAAATTAATAAATCATTGTAAGCAATATTTCCTGTGCAATTCAAAATAAGAAATGTCTAATCTAAGTCTCCTTCCTGGATGATCAACAGATTTTCTTTCTTTAGGACTGACAAGTAAGTCTCCATAACTTAAATTTGATTTAGCTCTGAGTTAATTTCCTATTTTGTGACAAAGAAGAAACTCAAGGCTTCTGTGGGGGATGGGCAAACTAAGCATTGTTCTCAGTACCGATCTTCAGGAAAGGAGTACTATGGAAAGAACTGGGAGGAAGACTATTAACACAACTTCCCAATTAATTCAAATTAAAGAAGGAGTACAACTTTAAAACAGGAGACAATGAAGATGTTCCTGAAGGCACCAAAGAATGGCACTAGTGAAAGTACACCTACTAAAAATATTTGGAAATCTCCATGCCCATCCCCCAAGAATATTTGTAAAGTTGTCTGCCTGCCTGTAAACCTTGCCATTGGTCTCTTTGCCATACCTTGTGCAGCAGCCTTGCCTGGGAGGACTCAAAAGCTGACCTGCAGAGGGCAATCGTTGGACACGAATGATAACCAATGCAGCTGGGGAGAATTGGCTCAGACACGTGGCTCAGACCCTGGACTTCTGCGTAGGTAGGCAGTAGTGCTTAATTAATGGATATTGAAACAAAAGATTGGGGTGGAGGGATGTTTGTCTTTAGGCTTCATTTTCAGTGGCTAATCTGATTCATAACTGTAAGGTTTGTTCTAAAAAGATTAACCTAAACTTTCAGGAGACACGTTCGGTTAACTCTAAAATTATTCTAAACACTTCATTGTTTATTGGAACATTTAAATTTCATCAATTGGATCCGCCTCCCCCCCTTTTAATTCTCTATAAATCAAATAGGGTTGAATTAAAAAATGACAAGAATTGTAATTGCTTGAGCACTGACAAGAGACACATGTAGACTTGGTATAGGAAGAGTACACCCCCCCGGTCTCTCCCCAACAAAGAGAAAATAATATAAAATCACGGACCGTGCTCCAGTTTTTTGGTAAAAAATTGGCAGTTTACTTCCTGTCTGGCTATTGTCTCTGTTTTTAGATGGGTTCATTTTTTACCTTTCAGCACCACGGCGGTGGACAGCGACTTGCTTATTTGCATACCGCCTTCCGCTTCCGCGTGTCGTTCTCTGCGAAGAAACGCGTTCACACGAAAATACCCTGGTGCCCCGTGTTTATGAAAAGACTCTTCGGATGAGTAGATTGTGGAAAAACAACCTAGTCCCCATTTATAGTGTGTCGATCCGAGAGGAGGAAAGAAAACAACAGCAGACTGCTAATTCGTTCTCACTTTTATTCTGCATCATTTATACATTGAGACACCCACCCAGGACGGACCGAAAGCCGGAAGCAAACTCAAGTGTGTGTGTTTGTGTGTGTGTGCGTGTGTGTGCGCGCGCGCGCGTGTATGGGTGTTGTTGGCTGATGGAGTAAATGCAGTCTTAAAATACATGCACATACGGGCGCGCGCGTACGCACATACACACGCACACAAACGGTTTCTTTCCCTCCCTCCTATGTCTCTGTCTCAACAGAGGGTGGAAAACTCATATCTAATCAATCTTTGTCAAGATTTCAATAATCAGAAATGTCCTTTTCAAAATATCATTCCCATGGGGGTGTTGAAGAGGGGTAAGATAGAGAAAAAAGTCTAAAAGTCTGTTGGCATAAATCTGAATCCCAATGAAACTAACAGTACTGCGATGCTAAAGACAATAATCTGCAAGTACTTTCTCACAAATGAGATAGTGCAGAGATCTTTTTTAAAAGAAAAAGATGATACGAACAGGAGTCTTTATTTAAAAAAAACCAGCAAGAATCTTAAACAAGCTTATTTACAGAGAACATACCGGATATGTATTAGTGCATGTGCGAGAGACAGGGAGATTTTTTTATACAGTAAAAAAAAATTCATAGTTGCCCGCGCGCCCGCGCGCGCGCAACACGCACACACACATCCCAGACCTGTTAAACGGTTCTGCTTGGCACATGTTTGTTCTCAGAGGGGGAGGCTGGGAACAGTGAGCCATTTTTCTTAGCTTGTTTTTTGGGACTGCACGTTTATATGGTACCACCCGGCAGTGGCCCTTTCCCAATGGGAAGTGTCTTATGAAGCTTGCACATCAGATCTTCCTCAATTAATCCACCATTAGCACGTTTGGGATCTAGTGCTTGATGGCTTAACAGCAGCAGTTTGGGAAACTATGTGATGGCCATTCCCAATTAAGCACAGCTCAGAATGAACTCGGCAAGACCAACCTTTCCTGAGCTGTCAGTGACTCCTGTTTTCTTTATTTTAACATTTGTATGTAGTGGCAGGCGACAGATGGTGTAGATCAGATCGATTTGATTGCATTAGGCGATTCCCCCCCCCTC
>JANHZU010004427.1:70456-88320 GCA_032468055.1 Acrochordus granulatus
GCGTAGGCCTACTTAAAGTTTCATGGAGTGAAGCACCTTCATTAGCAGGATGCTTCAGCGAATTGGAGGGTATTTATTTCCTGAATGCAGGGAGAAGAAAAGTTTTGAACAGCCCCAGCCAAATCACAACTGACTATCCCGATAACAGAATGTAATCAAATGTGTTTTAAAGGTCAAGGAACAGAAAGAAAGTAGGCAGAACTGATGAAGAACCAAACAAAAGGCATTTCTCTATCCAAAGATTTGATTTAGATCTTGTGGACCTAGAAGTGAGAGTGCTGATTTTACCCAAACCTTATTGTCTTTGGTGGAGTGATTGGTGAAATATGGTGGATGCACTGATCTTTGTCCAATAGAGCCAAACACCTGAAATCTAAGCCAGCCCTACTGATTTCTAGGAGCAGGTTAAAGTTTAATAAAACAGATCTTGGGCCCCTGGGGATATTTAATTTCCCCTGAAAGATGGTAGCGCCCAAGGAAGAAACATGAACACTTGGAGTTCATCATTAGCTGTGATACAGAAGATTTTAAAACAAAGTTTTAATTATGTTTTAGGAATCCTTGTCCATCCCATTTGTGTATGTGTGTGTGTATTTCATACCTTCCAATCAGATTCAATGAAATGTCCTAAAACCACAAGAAAGGGTTCAGAAGTTAAGTCAGAATTAGATCCAGAAAATTCTTAGGTAAATGTCTGAGATGATTTAAATGAAAACCCACAGCAAGCATTTGCATTTATAAAGCTGAAAAGGTGGAACATCCTAGTACAGTAATGAATGTTAGGAGTGGCTGGATATCAGTAGGCCTCCAAACTTGCCTGGCTTCTGGTTTGGCAGTCTTCCTGTGGCTAAGAGATGCTGCCTTCTCTTTTCTGGCTGAGGTGGGCCTCTCTTAAATCCTGTCGGTTCATTCAACTCTTCTTTCCCACCTGTGATTTTATCTATTAATTGAAAGATAATCTGCTTTTAAAACTGCAAATCCATAGAGTTGTAACATACTCAAATATACAATTGAAAATCCACTAAAGGATCTAATATAATCCACCCTTGGATTTCTTTAAAGTAGGTTTCTAAGGTTGACTGGGTTAGCCCCATCCTTAAGAAAGGAATAACCCCTTTTTAGCGACAGCCCCATCCTTAAGAAAGGAATAGCCCCTTTTTAGAACAAGCCATCTACTTCTTTTTTTTGTCACCATTTGAGGAACAGAGAGAGAAATAATTATAATATTATGAACACAAGGCTGTGTGAGTATGGAAGTCATCCAGATTTTTCTTTCTTTTTTTCTTTTGCTGTTTTTATATAGCTGCCCTGAAAAAGTACTTGAGTGATTTACAAACAAATATGAGATGCCCAGCTTACCTCTGATTAACAGATGGTGCTGAACATCAGGAGAATGAAATTGCCATAGAGCCTTCTTTGTAACATTTTTCAGTGGCATCTGCAATAGAGAAAGAATGCTGAACACAATGGACTTGAGTAATTTATATATTTATGGCCGATTTAGAATATTTATAGCTTATCTTAGTTGGAAAGATCCATCAGCAGGCTAATAAATATAAAAAAGATGAAATCCTGCTGAAGTTATAAAACGTTAACAGAGAAATAAAATATATTCTTTATTCACTTACTATTATTCAGAATGTGTCAGTGTGCATGACATTGATAAAGAAAAATCAGATTTGTAAATGCTTCCTTTCTAGGGTCATTTGCCCACTGGTGACTTATTATGAATTCAGTAGTTATCTAACAATCATTCTACCAAAGCAATAGTATCATTTCTTTTTCTATCATTTCAATAATGCCTGGATAAAGCTATGAATATACTATAAGTAGCTTCTAGGGAAACGGGCAATCTTGACAACAGAAAGTGATTAAAAATAGCAAGGGTTAAATATAAGCAAATTCCATTCAATATACTGAGGGTTGATTACAGTTAGAATGTTCTTCATTGAACGCATGATAAACATGCACACAAAACCCATATAAGAAATAGCAGGAGGTTCTGCTCTATTAAGTTTCAGCCACAAGTATTTATATTCTCATAGCTTAAAAACTGGATGAGCTTGTTTTCCCAGAACAATTCTTTTTTCCCCCTGGAATTCTAGCAATAAAATCCAGGAGAACATACAGGCTGGATTCTCACCAAAAGTTTGATCAACCTTCGGTAGGTAGTTTGTGGTTCAGTATGTTATAGGAAACTCAGCTACTCCCTTTGTGTGTTGTGTAAATCAGATCACCATGTTAAAACATAAGATGGTGAATTTGTTTGAATGCAGTGTATTACGTGAACATAGCAATTATGCATTTTTTTAACACTACATAGGATGAATTGAAGCTAAACCTGGGTAGGGTTAATCATGTTGTGTAACAGAGGTATACTGTAGGCATACTGTAGGGAAGGAGGACAGAGACTTATGGACCACACCCTTGCCTCTCAGTTGAACTGGACATAGAATAGCCATGGACACTTCTCCCTTCTCTCTGTGACTTGCTTGAAATTATTACCATTAATAATATATGTCTCATTGTTTAATTTTTACGAACAGATTTTCCTGGATTCTTTTTAATACACAGATCTAATTGATACATATTTATTTTAATATTGACTGGGTGGAATGACGCAGCATTTTAAAATATACAAGGAAGAAAAATAAGTTGTGAGAAGTTGTGGCAGCCTATAAAGAGAGACTTAGTTAAATAAATTAGCTTCTCTACTTTTCTTCAGATCCAGATATCTGGATCTGAATAATTACCTGTATTGCATTTCATAATTTCAAAGAGATCCTTTAGCTCTGTTTCCTTTCGTTGTTGCTCAGACTTATGTAGTCAGTTCAAAGCTTTCTCTTCTTCTCTAAAATATATTTGAAATAAGTAATGATGATGTTTAAAAAAAAATCACCCCTTTCTTTTTTCTTGCCCATCAGAAAGTGTGAACTCGCAAAGCAGACATCTTTTTATGTTTCTAAAGAGAAACATCTTTCTGTTTTGTATTCCATTATGACTGCAATATGGTTTCCTTTTTGCTTTTCTGTGATCTTAATGTTCCTTCTTCAATAATTTTATTGAAGGATTCTACATTTTTTTTAAAAAAAATCAATTTTACATTTTAAGTGTGTCATGTTGGCAATTTTAACCTAAACCAGTATTATACCATTCAGTCTAATAAAATCTAACCAGTTACCAAAGTAAGCCTTGTAAGTGCAATGGAACTTAACATCTAGGACTATACTTTTAAGCCATTCAGTCCACAATAGTCTTCTGCACAACAAATGCAAAATCGAAGAAAATTTGAAGCAGTTTTGAAAGATCTAAATCAGATTTCCATGGGATCAAATCTGTGGAATATAGCAGATAAAATGTCTTTGATTCAAATTCTTTGCTTGATTATATGGTTGTCAGTCATGTGGGTTTATGGACTGTTTGGGCAATTGGTGTCTTAAGTTTGGTTAAAATTGCTTTCATCCTGTATTTCTTGGCTGTGGCTTTCTTTTTAGCTTGGTTATCCATTGGAATTTTTAAAACTGCTTCAGTAGTGCTGTAGTAATAGGGTCTGATGCATTTTTAATGACTTTGAATATTGTATTATTGTCCAAAATAACATTTTGATGACCATAGGTTTCTCTTTTCCTCTTCTAGCATTTGGCTTTATATGGCAGACATATATGGCCTGCTCAGAAACATAAAATGGTGAGCACTACTTCATGTTGCAAAGATACTTACAACTATCTTTGCAATGATGTTGTATAACAATTGTCTTGAGCAAATTGTTAGACTCTTCTGGGATCTGATATCTAGATAAAGTATTAAACTTGGAGAATTCTAGAACTGCCAGGAATCCAGAAGTTCTTTATGAAGATTATTTCTGTACAAAATATTTGGGACTATACAAATACAAAAGACAGTTATGGGATTATGTGTTTCTGCCCAACAACCCCATGAGAAAAATTGAAAAGACAAAAAAGTTCCTTACTGTTAGCTGAGTGAGGATCTTTAACTGTTTTGATATCCAAATTAGAGACTACTTTGACATTTACCCATGCCCAAGGTCCAAATCACAGAATAATTAGTGTTGTGCTGTTCTGGACAAGATAATAAGAACCTAGTGAAAGAGTAAAAAAAAGTTCCTTTAAATACAAGCACTCTAATTATCATAATTAAAATTTAATTTATTGTGGAACAACAACAAAATGAAATCTGCTTTTGGTATATGATGGATGTACAGTCCTCAATAGACATTCACTGGGATTAAGTAGAGCAGGTTTTACTTTGTTTTTACTTGAGACTTAGAAGTATGCTTTATTGTCATTGGATTCCTTACTTGTTAGATTTATATCTTGCCTTTTCTCAAGGAATTCAAGGTGTCATTGACAGCACTCTATTCTCCAACTTTTCCCAAACTGATTACATTGTGGAAAAGATTGAGCTAAGACAGAGTTCAGTGAGCTTCCGCCACTGTGGGTGGATTTGATTATAGGTTTATCCAATCCTAGTCCAACACCCTTAACCACTACAGCTTGTTTTTATGTGACGTGAAAGACAAATGTTCAGAAAAGGACCTTGGAATGTCTTCATGGCTTCAGTTGCCATGGAAGTTATATGAACGTAGCCAGTATATAACTACTTGATTGTCAAGAGAAAGTAACCTCTTTTTATCCCCACTAATATAATAAGGATCGTAGATTTAAGGAAACCCATATCTTAAAATACAGTAAATTCCTGTCCTATTATGAACACCATGCCAGCCTGAACAGCAGAAATTATTTTTAGAGTAGGGAAATATATTAATGATCCAATAACCTAAAGCAAATTATTTTCTCAACCTCCAGATAATTCTTATTTTTATTCCACCATCCTCTCCACTTCTTTCAAAAGGAATGGTAGGTTAAGTGGAATAACTATCTGGCGTATCATGACACTGTATATCTGTAACAAGGATTAGGGTGTGGCTGAATTATTTGTTTCATGTATATGTGAGAATTTGAATCTAGATCCCTTGAATTCATTTCACCAACTCATGAAATTCAACAAAAGAAAATGCTCATGAGTTAAGAAAATCATTTTAGATCATTTATTTAATAGGATTAATTAGAAGACAAGGTTATGAATCTTCTCATGAAATGGGTGATTCATAATTCTTCAATTGTTGAGAGGGGGGAAAAGGATGGGTTTTGGTGGAGATGTTTCCAAATAATAATGCAGATCCATTTCTCTTATAGAAAAACAAAATGGAAGTCATCCTATTCCATTCTTCTCACACAACTTCTAAAGGACACAATTTATGTATCTCTAAATTATGCATTTTAATGTGGCAAATTATTATTTTATTTATAGGAAGGTATCTAAACTTTAAAATATTAATTAACTAAAGAATTAAAAATCCTAGTTCCCCCCTAAAGAATACAGGCATTGCTCTAAAACTGAAGAGTAATTTTTAAAGGAATAGTGTTTATGTTTCATGTTTCCTACTTCAAAATAGTGTTTATCTGGATGCTTTGATCAGCATATCTATAGTTATATTTTAATCCTATGCATGCTGAAATAGTGGGTACCTACTTAGGCTTCATTTTGAAAAAAAATGCATTGCTCTATTTGGCAAAACAAGCAGCCTTTTTTAATATATACATATCAATTAGAAGGATATATGCAACCCTTTCTATTACACAGAAGAGTAATTCCATTTATGATGCACATTTTTTATAAATTACTCCTGCCTACACAGAACTATAGCCTCTCTTTCCTAATATGTATAAACAGGATATAAATGCCAGTTATTTCCTCATTAGATCCTGCCAGTGCTTGGGAGTCTTTTCTTAATACAGTACTGGGTGTGACCCTCCAAACACAATATGTGATTCATTCTTTCAAGGCTAAGCATTCATATTAATCTTTGATTATGTCTTGGAAATTCTGCTTAAAGTGCATGTTTGTATATTAAAACATATTATGAAATACTTCCATAAGGCAACGTATTTCTGTATAGAAAGAAATCTTGTCATAAAAAAGAACAGCATCTATTGCTAAATGTTGGCAGAATCTGTTCTTCTGTTATTTTACAGTTGGTTTGCATTTCAGTGAAATCTAAAGTCTCTGCTTTATGATGAATTAGCCCTATGGACTTGCCAAGAAATCTGCACAGACTTCCTCCTGCAGTCACAAGAGTTAGGACTGACTCCATCATAACACTGTCACCACCATCAGCAACAGAACAACATCTGACTAAACTGGGCAATTGGTTTATTCCTAAGAACATGTTGCTCCTGGCTTGCTCCATTTCAGTATTGTTTTTAAATCTCAATTTAGGCACTGTTCTTTTTGATCTCAGCAGAGGCTGCAAGATAAGACCACAATCCATAGGCAGTAGGCTGTCTCATTCCAGGTGTAAATTTATCATAAACACCAGAGGTATAGGTTGCTCAGCGATGGTGCAAGACAATATTTTCCTTGGGGCAGGGTCAGTCCAATAGCCCTTCCAATTGATTGCGAAAGGCAAATATTTAGCTCGAGCCAAGTGCTTCCATTCTGATTTTGTATAGAAGCCCGTTTTGGTAATAAACTGTTCCAAATACTGATGAGCAGTCAATAATTTTTCTTTTCAAGTGGAGGGTGGAAGGAGAAAGGACAACTCCTATTTCCTTCCATGCCTACATTGTTTATTATATTGCAAACCAACAAAAGCAGAGTGACCTATATGTCAAATGCTTATAAAATTCACACTTGTGTTTTTAACATCTGATACCTCATCAGAACTTTTTGACTGCAGTTCTCTGCACATTATCTTGCAAATGAATGCTATGACATCCTTGCTCTAAATTTATCCTTGATCTCTTTGAGGGTAAGTGTGCAAAGGATTGGGTTGCCCTTTGAACAATCAAGGGCAGGTGTGCCCTTTTCATCTAATTCATTGTGAAATTTTGTTCTTTTTCAAGGGAACATTTAGTTGGTTAAATCCAGTCTCACCCTAATATATTTAATAAAACTGCAAGTAAAGGCAGAATATGAAAGCCAACAAGAATTTCTTTATGTAACCATCCATTTCCAAGTCTATCAAAAATGAATTCTGATAAGAATCATTCAAAGGAGCCTTCAGAAGTAGAAGTGGAAGCAAATATTCAAAATTACAAAATGTTAGAATAATTGGGAATTGTTATTAAGGGCAGAGATATATTTGACACTTAAGGAATATTACCTCTATTATCTATATACTGATAATCTAATACTTCTGTCTGTGTTATGTGTTTTCCATCATAAGAATCCATTCATATGATCAAATTTCTGATTAAAAATTATTTAATGAAAACTGATTATTTTGGTGTCACCTTAGGTCATTCTAATAAATGAGCAGTCGTTCATATATTTAAGGTAGGGTTAAATATATAGGTTAAATATATAACACATAGGGTTAAATATAAAGGATGAAGGAGACAAACAATGCTTTAGCATGTCTTTCATCCAATTATTAGGGAGTCAACATGAGCTGCATCTTTCAACAGCAAATCTAAAATTGCTTCTTTGGCCTTGTGTGAAATGGCTTTGTCATTAGATTATGTTTAAAGTTGATCACCCTTATTGATACAGTAGAAGACTTGATTGAGTAGAGGAAGATGTAATAGTGGAGATGATCATTGAGGGTGGACTTATTTCAAACTACGCTCAGATATAGAAAGGATTTGTGCAGCTTAATCTGGGTACTTTAGACAACAAGACTGCGTGGTACCTTCTTGAGTACAGTTGTGCATTTTACCAAAGTATCAGTTGTGGAAGAATTCCAATTATTTGTGGTGTTGTAGAGTCCTTCATGTCATTGTATTTTAAATAAATATTTTCAGGAGGAAAATTAAGTATATCTTCAAGATTTTGTAGATTCTTCTTAATTATCCCTTTAGAAAGTATATTAGGGATTCCTCCTCTAGTCTTGTAGATTGTCGCAAAATTGCAAAACATTTTGCAAATTTCCTTAAAAAGGCAACTGGACTTTAATTATTAGATGTAACCAGAGAACATTTCACTCCTATCCAGGAATCTTTTTCAATGCTGTATGAAAAAGGAAAAATGGTTTACCTTGTTATGTGAGAACTCAGTATATCCTGTTTCACTGTTTCCTTCCCCTTTTGAGAAACATATATGTTCCTTACCGTTTTTCCTTTTTCATACGGATTAAAAAGATTCCTGGATAGGAGTGGAAATATTTCCCGGTTACACCTAATAATTAAAATCCTTTTGCAATTTTGCTATAAGACATGACCTGGATTAATGAGAATATACATAGACACTCTTGCAGATTGCTGCCGTTTATCAAAGATTAACCCAAATAAGTAAATATGATATTTCTGTTTTATTTCAAATCTTATTTGAAAAAAAAATGAAGTTTTCTTGGAACCAATTTCAATTTCAGCTAAAAATACAATTATGATTATGATATTTGTATATGGGTGCTAGACATATTACATTAGATAAGTTCCTTGTAATGTAATTTCAAGACAATTCTGTTGGCATCTAATGACTGAAAACTACTTTCTACATATTCTGTAAATTATGAGGCTATAACTGATGATCATAATCTAAGAGTTAATATTCAAAAATTGATTTGGCTATCTGAGTTGTTGATAACCATGTAGTTTCTTTTGATCACAAGGCATGTTTTAAGAATCTTCTAGAGCCTGCTAATGGGCTACTTGAAAAACAACATGAGTCAGGAAACAAGATGATTTACATAATTGTAATAAGAATCTCTAGTGCCATCTAGTGTCTGCTTTATATAACAACAGTATCCATGACTCTCCTCTCTCTATTAAAACACTATAGATGAACATTTGGTAATTGAGGTATTCTGTTGTTTATTTCTAACCTTGAAGGCTTCTAAATAACTTGTCTGGAAAAAGTGATGGTCTGAGTTTTAATTCCTGTTAATTTTTGTAAAGCAAGGTCTTCATAGTCTAACTTAGGTTTTTAAGTTCTAGACTGGTTTTTGATTATATCTTTTCAGGTGTAGAAGAATGTCAGTTGCTATTAAGTTTTCTGAATGTAGTCCACTGAATGTATTCTGAATGGTCCTTTTGTTTTTAATTTACTGTAATGAGAGCATGCTATGCCTTTTCTGTATCAACTTTGGGGCTAAATGTAGTAATTTTAACCCTTCTTTGTTTGACAAACTGATGCCAAAGTACAGTTTTTCCAGTACCTAAGACATTGGGCTATATATCTTCTATACTGTTAGAAGGGTGTTTTCCAATTAGTTGCAGTTTTTTTCCCCTTTCAGCTGGGTAGTATCAAGAAGCTATCAGTGATGTTGGTTTGTAAATTTAAAAAAGCAAACTGTGGGTCATTTTGTCTCAAGATATTAAGTATAATTTAGTAATAATGTGACATTTGTATAAATGCCTAAAATATTTTTACTGATTTTTTTCCACATCAGTCTTTGTTTTTCCTTGTTTCTGCCGTTTCGTAAGATTGCACTGTCACAGCTTGATGGTCTGGCTGAAAATGATGGGAGCTGATATCCAATATTTATAAAAGATAATAGGCTGATGGGAGGCTAACATTCATTTATATGTACATATAAATGCATATGTACATATTTGTAAATAAGATGACATTCCTAACTGATTGTGCTTAAATCATGTCAATCTCTTTGTTATTAATATTTGTTATCAGCCACCGAGAGTCTCTGGATTTCAGTGGCATATAAATAAAATAAATAAATAATAAATAAATATTAAACCTTCCACTCACTTATGAGTCAGTACTTTAAAATTACATCTGCACTGTTGCTAAGACCTTTAGGCTAACTTGATCTTAATTAGTGTATGAATTTGTGAAGTACTGTATTTCTATGAATATCAGTTTAGATTTTATAAAGTATGCTCAGTTGCTCTTTATGAACACCCACACTTTCTTTAATTGTGAGTATTCATATGAAATTGACTCCTGTTTCCTATTTGACTGCCTTATTGACAGTACTGTAAAGCTTGTTTGAATCTTCTGTTAAGGTAACCGAGATATTACGAGCTTCTCTAAGCCTCAGAAAGAGCATTTACAAAATATTACATGAGAAGATTATCTGCCCATTTTTCCCTTTATGATAAAATGATTAGTCATCAATAGGCATTGAGCAAGAGGATCAAAAAAGTTCTGCTTTAATGAACTTAAGAGATAAATTGGATTCTAAAGTTGCTAATATTTCTGTAACCCAATTCCCTTTGTCCCCTCCATTAATCTGGTTAAGGAAGATTCCATAAAAATCTTGCCATTTTTGTAAATGGTTTCTAGGGATTCAATGCAAGGATTTGTGGTCCATAAGAAACCTCAGTGGAAGTAAAGCACATAGATATAGAAGAGATTACATGTCTAGATGCTAGCCAGCAACTTTTAAATCTATATTTCCATTTTTCCTTACCAAAGGCTAATTTACTGTGATTAGGTCATACAAAACTTTTACGTATACCTATGACATAGAGATATACAATTCTGGTATAATTCTACTATTCCATAATTGCTTGCATTGATACTAAGCGCTGTGAGTTTGACATCAAAAAATATAAAGCTGCTCTTTGGAATTCAAATTCTTTGTCACTGTAAAATGAGGCTCTTTGGAAGGCATTATAAATATTCACTTAGTTCACCATTCCAAATAGTGTTGGTTATTGCTTTCAGCTTTCTGATGGCATTTATTCTCACTGGGCAACATTTTGTCCCATTTTCTCTGATTACATACTTACTTTTGTCTAGCTGGAGTCTGGATTTATGCTTTCTGTTTTAGAAAATGAAGATAATTTTATCATAAACTGTCCTTGATATACCTTCATCAATTAAGGCAATAATTCCTTTTGTAATTCTAAGGAGTTCCATAGTTTTCCTTTAAAGACTCTTTGGAGCATTAATGACAACGCAGAAAACAAAACAGTCCAAGGAGTGTGATAAATATAGTTAATTCAGCAGTATGGCTGGTCCAAAGGATTTAATAGATGGCTTTCAATACTTTTATTATAACTCTTGTCATTTTATGTGAAAATCTTTCAGGGTAAGAAATACATGCTCCCAAACTACTGCTTCATTAAGCTTCTAAAGATCTGTTCAGAATCTGACTCCATCCTAGCTCCATTTTCTGCATTTCACAATGATTGGTAGAAACTATAACTGGCAGAAACTATCAGGAAAACCTAGTATTTTCTTAATTAGGCTATGCTCCTTCCTTCTTTTTTTCTGGCACCACTTTTACTTTATTGAATAAAGATTGGTGTCTCTAAACATTTGTTCTACTGTTTATTGCTCCAATCACTTATTTTGTAGCTCCTCAACAGATTATACAGTTTATAACATATTGCTTACACAGCAGATATACAATTATACCCTGTATTGGGTATCAAGTATCCAAGACAAGAAAGGATATGCTCTGAACTGAATAAAATATTTTCTACATTAATGAACTTGGTAAGGAATTTTTTGTGTCTCTTCCTGTGGGTACATTTTTCTTAGAAATAACAAAGACCAACTCCTGATTTTATTTTGATGTTCCACAAAAATTTTTTCCCCTCCAGGAATGATCAGTGTCATCACACCTTACAGAGAGTCAAAAACTGGTTGCCCACTTCTTTCATCATCTAAGATATATTCATAAAATGTCCCATGATTGAACATTTCCTGCACATCCCCTCTAAAAGTTATGGGGGATGAGTAATGATTATTTTTACTTTTGCTACAAGATGCTTTTATAACAGCTGATCTTCATTTTCTGGGGTTTAATTTTTGCTGCTTTTGCAGAGTTGTGAGGAGTGAATTTGCTGTTTGTTTCAAAATGGCAATTTCAGCAGTTTTAGTGTTTTGTGATGGATCCGTGGAGATTATCTCTTCCAAATCACTTCCAGGTTATCTTTGCTCCCCGACTGAACTTCGACTTCATGAAAACTATTTATTGCAGTTTTTGAAAATGTCCTTGCTTAGAATTCTAAGTAGCAAACTGTCTCTGAGATGTAGATGCCCTGGTGTCCTCTAGAAAATTTGAATACAACACCTACAGTCCTGTGGCATTTTTGGTATGGGAAGAACCAATAGGAGTGAAAACCCAAAACATCTGGAGGGTAGCAGGTTGGCTACAAGCTATTAAAATCAATAAACTCACAATATATAGCCTGTTCATTCGAGGCTCTAACAAATGACTTGTGAGTTACTTTGACATATATTCCACATTTATAGTGAGGCGTAAAATGAATGTTACACTTGGCCAGTCTAATATTTGTGCTTACAGTCTCCATGATCAAAGATGAAGGATTGACAAAAATTGTTTTGGGTGCAGGGAATTGTGATGTATGCTTTCTTGTGTTAGGAGTCTATGAATTGATATTTGATATCTTCTGCCATGCTAGGCCAGGGAACAAATAAGACTTTTAGTGCAGCAGCAATAAGAAAGATCTGAATTCTTCCAAAGAAGATGAAATCAGTTGTTGTCTGCTGACTAAACTATAGATAGTCCTTGGCTTATAATTGGTTACTTAACAACTGTTCAAATTTATGACAGACTTGAAAAAAGTTACTTATCCATTTCAAAATTATGACTGCTGTACCAGCAGCCCTTGCAGTCATGTAATCACATTTTGGGTACTTGGCAACTGGCTTGTATTAAATGACCAGCTGCAGCATCTCACAGTCACATGAACACATTTTGGAACTTTTCTTTGCTATTTTTTAGGCAAAAATGACTACTTGGTTCATTTAAACATCTGCAGTGACTTCCTTAATAGCAATCATAAAAATGGTTGTAAAATCAACAAGTAGTTCTTGACTTAAAATTGGTCCTTAGACCAACCCTCCAAAAGATATTTATAACCTGGTTCTGAAGTTCTTACCTCCCATGGTCATGTGACCCCATTTCAGGTGCTTGGCAAATCATTTAACCACAGTGATTCACTTAATGATCATGTCAAAAAAGGTTGTAAAATTGGGTCAGTCATGTGGGTGACCTATAGGCTCCATTATAGGCATAAATCAAGTGCTGCCTATATTTCTATATTATAATCCGATCTTCACAATTGTTATGACTAAATCTATTTAGCATACCTAGGTTTTTTTTGCAATTAGGAACAGATTCAAAGAATAATCTATGCCCTGACCTCAATATTGAACTATCTTTACCAGCATTATTGATAGTAGGTCATGCTGAATGGAGAGACTTGGAGATGGCAACCACATTGGCCATGTGAGCTAGGACTGATAAGAGAGATGTGGAGCTTACTAAGAGAATGAGGGATTATTGCATTTCTGATAGTAAAAGGAAAAATCAGAAAAACATACATACTGGAAGAGGAAATTGGATAAAAAGAGAAGAAAGGATATAGCATATAAGAGCTGAGCAAGGAAACTGCTTTGAGGATCATGAATTGGGTTATTAGGGAACCAATTAGGAGAAATTATATGGATGGGCATGGAAGCAGACATACTGAATTTGTACACATTTTTTAAAGGCATCTTTTATTAAGCAAATTCTTTCTGCTTTATGTATTGTGAATACAAATGTTTTCTTCTATCAGTATTGTGAATACACATAGGTATATATTCATAGCCTAAGGAAAGAGAAAGGAGAATGAGATGGAAAAAAAGAAAGATAGAAAAAGAAACAGAGGAAAGGTAATGTAGAGTTGGCCAGTGCCTCTAGTGACTATTCAGATTCAGTGAAAATGCCTAAAATGAATTTTTTATCTATGACTTAATCATACATTTTGCTGCTAATTGAACTACAGTGTTTCTTTTCCTCAAAGATGGGGGGGATGTAGATGGGAAGTTAAATTTCAAGAAAGAGTAATGCTATTAGCTCACAATAGTAGGTGAATTCTAACAGATAACCCTCCACACACACACATCAACAGGAGATACTACCACATTCTACCCATAGTTTGAAAATGTAGAGACTTCCCACAATAAGGCTAGTTGTAACAAGGAGATCAAACGTCCTAAAGTCCTAACGGAAATCAACCCTGACTGTTCATTGGAAGGATGGATACTGAAGCTGAAGCTCAACTACTTTGGCCATTTAAATGGGAAGAGAGGACTCAATGAAAAAGACTGTGATGCTGGAAAAGATTGAAGGCAAAAGGAGAAGGGGATGGCAAAGGATGTGATGGTTAGATAGCATTGTAGACACAATGGGCATGTGTTTGGATGGACTCCGGGAGGCAATGCAGGACAGGGAGGCCTGGTGTGCTGAGGTCCATTGGATCATGAAGAGTTAGACATAACTGAGCAACTGAACAACAACAACAAAATTCTGAAATGTATGGTGGAGAATAATTCTAATCAGGATTAAAGACCAAATTCTAGAGAACTGGAGATCTGATTCTAATTCTTTAATATTTCTGTTCTTGTGAAATAACTTTCTGTCTTGTGGAATAAGTTTCCATGAGCTCAGAATGATTCTATGTCATTTTTGGCATTTGTGTTCTGAGAGAAATAAAACAGACAGCAAACCTATATTGGGTTTCAATAAATATATAAAAGGATTTGTAGTAAACACATTTAAGGCACATCATAAAAATCCATTTCTGCTTTTGATTTCTCATTTTCCCTTCAAAGCTTATTGCCAGCAACTCTTTATTTTTCCCATATTAATTTATGGCTACATATTTCTGAATACCCAAAGAAAGAATGCAGTGTACATTCCAGAAATAGCTGATTTTGACACATATATCAAAATATCAAAAATGAATTTCCTTGTATTTTTTAAAGATGCTGACTCATGATGTTGGTAGATAATTTTATGGCTGTCCTTTTACTGAGATAGGAAAAGAGAAAAAAGGCACAGGCTTTTTGTTCACCTAAAAATCCAATCAGCTCTAGAGAAGTCAGTAAAAAAAATGATTAAAACTTGCTCTTTGAAAGATTCCTGAGCTGTTTATCTGAGAAAAATAATATATAGAACATAATGAAATTTAAATCCACAATCTATTCATAAAATTCACACTGTGGTATGAACATTAGTGGAAAAATTAAAAAGAACCATGGTATCTTGCTAGTAGTTGCATAAACACTAGCAGAACACTTGGCCCAACCATGTCAATGATCTTTCTCCTCCCCAAAATGTATAGTATCAAATTGTGAAATGGCATATGGAGCAATTGGCCTAAAAGACACGTACAAGGAGAACAAAGATCCTAGACATGAAGCTTTCATAAGGGATGAATCTGTGTTTCCACAAGGGACAATAGCTGTGTTGGTGGAATGACCCCTGCTGGATACAGCCCATCAAGAGGAAGCATAGAATTGCATCATCTGTGAATATTTGCATGAAAGAAAGATAAAGGGTGTGACTCATGTCATATTATTATTACTAGAAAATAATACCACTCTTAAGAATGCATTTCTGTTCCTTTCCTTTCACTCAAAGAGGAAGAAAAAGATTCCTTGATGGAAATTTCAAATTTCAAACATGCATGTTTAATACAGAATGACATTAAGAAAGAAGAAAGTGGAAGGAGGGTAAAATAGCAGTGGGTAAGCACCATGCAATTTGCTAATGTTCCATAAATACATCATCTTTTGGAGTCTAAAATGGTAATACAGACCTAATTACATTTTAAAAGGAAATAAATGATCATAGAATTATACTGAGAACATGTAACAGCAGTACGATCTCTCCAGTTGCTATTTGGAACAATCTGCCTTTAAATCTAAAATTATACAGTTTAGCACCTGCTGTTTTATTCAGGTGTTGACCATTTCTTACAGTTTCTGTCCACAGCAATGGAAATAAATGATGGCCTACAAAAGGTAGGGAAAAGAGGAAATGTTGCTTACCCTTCACAAAAACACAGACATGCAGAATTACTGCGTTGCCTTGATACACACAGGAATTGGAAGTACTGTATTTATTTTCTTTTCATATAACTTGAGAAACTACCCCAAATATTAAATATCCTTGTCCAATTTGCTGAAGGTTCCTCACTCATGTTTGCACTGTGGCTTTCAATGAGTTAGATTTCTGTTGTGTGTAAGGGATCAGCTTTAGTCTGTGCAATTCTAGCTAACAGATTTATTGTTGTTATAGAATTACAAGAATTTCTCCAACTGCCATTGAACACCTGCTCTCCCAAGACCTCACACGGGGTTGGATCTTTGATGCTTGTACATATGATGACTCAAGGCTGATTTCACTCTTCACCCCTGGCTCTGCCCTTCTTTCTCCCACAATTTCCTTCTTTTGTTTTCAAATGTTTGTATTAAATAAGTGTTGGCAGAGGGAAAGAAGAAAAAAATACTTCAGTTAGTGCTACCACAACCGGCTGCAAAACTCTACACACCCTCTTGATGGTAGTATAGATAGTTTTCTGTACTGCTTTGTTTCCATCTTTGATTATCAGCCATTTGGTAACTCAGATATGATTCCCATTTGTGTTAACAGATCTACGTAAACTTTTTGCACTGTTGCCTTTGGGGTGTGTGAATGTGCATGTCGGGTTTTTTTATGTGTCTTTTTTTTAATATTCAAAATCCTAACTGGAGCAGTTGAAACTGGAGAATATAGGAGTTACATATAGTTCAACTCTTCCTGTTTAGAAATAAAAACTATTTGCTATCTGTGTTTTCTTCCACTGCAGCTTCTTGGCACTTGCAGTAAGAAGAGCTAGTTAATGCTCCCCAAATCTGTTTTTATGGTAACAAATGAGGAGTCCAAATAGGAAAGGTGCACAACTGAACCAAAAATAAAGTAGGCTTCCTCTACTGAGTGTTTTCATTAGAAGCACGGATTTCTGATCACCATAATTTAGTCTGTAGGTAGGAGTTCAAATTTTTTTCTCAGTTATGCCATTTTTCCATTTTAGAATCTAGATTTAATAATCAAGGAGGTGCCACTAAATGACCATGTTTATTATGGTATTTCAAAATATTTTTAAAAAACATATCTGTTCCTTTTGTTGAATGGATTCATACAGGACCTCAAAGTCCTGTTCTGATATCACCATGATATTTATTACAGCTATCTGTTTACATCTGTAACATTATAAAACTTTGGAAATTGAAGACGAACAGTGGCCCAAGCAGTTAAGAAGCTGGACTTCTCAGCTGAAAGGTTGGCAGACCAAGTTTGAGACCCAAGAGCCACCACATAATGGGATGAGTCTTGTTGTTTGCCTAGTTCCTGCCAACCTAACAGTTTGAAAGCATGTAAAAATGCAAGTAGATAAATAGGTACTACCTTCAGTGGGAAGATAACAGCAGCTGTGCATCTTGGCATATAGTCATGCCAGCCCCATGACCACGTAAGTGTCTTCAGGCAATGCTGGCTCTTTGGCTAGGAAACAGAGATGAGCACCACCTCCTAGAGTTGGCTTTACCTTTTTTCCTTTTTACCTTTACAACTGGATTCTTAGTAATTTCCATTAAATACATCATTTCTTGTTTCTTGTTTATGTTATCTTGATTTGAGCTTTGGGTTTGCTTTCTTACTGTAGTGAGCTTCTTTTATTAAGTAAAACTATTGTTACTGTGGTAGTTAACTTGCTCCCAAGTAGCAACAATGCACAAAATGTAATAAATACAGCAAAGTAATCCATTTCATTAAATGACACAAAAATACACATCCTTATAAACTGAAATTGAGTAGAATTAGAGAAGTGCTTTGGTTAATCTTTTACGCCAATATTTGTTGCCAGTAAAAGATGTATATTTCTTGAGGCAAACTTCTATATTGTTAAAGATTGCTTCAAGGGCTGAGAATATCAAATCTAGAGGCTTGATCTCTAGAATAAACTAGAGATTACTAAGGAACGGTATACTAAGATTATACAGTTCTTGAGACAGCGTGCAAATCAATGAACCTGCTTGCTTCATCATCAATGAACCTGCTTGCTTCATGCCCAAAGCAAATAATGATGTCAGTT
>JANHZU010004427.1:92775-105135 GCA_032468055.1 Acrochordus granulatus
TATTTATCAGTAAACGCTTATTGATAGGATAATTCACTATGCTAAACCATCAAGTTAAGCTTGGTTTTGGCTTAACTTACTGTCTGAAGCTAGACTTGTGTTTTATCAACCAAAACTAGTGTCTTATGTGAATCAGATAATTGTGGGTTATTGAATATAACATGTTTAATAATAAAAGTTTAGCACAATGCATGAACAGTGCTGGACTAAAAAAATCACAGACTATTGAAGTAGAGATAAACGTAAAGTATCCTGAAGGTTATCCAGCAAAAATAAGAAAACTTCTCTAAAATGACATATCAAACACCTAAGTCTTGAATAAGATGAGGAAAGGAGAGTTGAAGCTACTGCTGTGATAGCACAAAAACTTCCACAAAGTTAGAACTTGTGTAAGTCAACCAGATCCTCAAGAAAGAAGAAACAAATGGCTTTAAACAGGTAGAGTCATATCAGGTTAGAAGTCTAGCAAATTGCTGTCACGATTCTCTCTAAGTTATGTATTCATCTCCACAGAGAAAAAAAATGCAATTATTTTGATCTGTTAGTCTGTAGAACTGGAATTTTATTTCTTTCAAAAACTCAAATATAAGCAATCATTCCTCTGGAGAAGTAGCATTTGTATTAGAGGTGTATGAATAAGCTAGGTTCCAATTCGAATTCAAGATAAGCTATATTTGAATGTGAGATTCAAAGACAACGAGGTTAGATTCAAATCAATTCAAGATTTTAATGAAAGCCTCAATAAATAGGCTATAATAGGGAAGCACGAGAATACCTGCAGATAGAGCTTCCTGCCTGCCTGCATATTTGGATCAAGACAGGAGAAATGATAGATCCTTTAGAGCAGTGTTTCTGAAAGTGTGGTCCAAGGATCCCTGGGAGATCCCGAAGACCCTCTTAGAGGTCCACAAATTAGCAAAATTATTTGCCAGACTATGTAAAAAATAATACTTTATTAAAATCCTATCAAACAGTCATGAGAAGCGGCAGCAGCAGCATATGTGTCAAATTTAATTTTTAACACAGTAAATATCAATAAATATAAACAAAAGCTCTAAAGGATCTTGAGAGAAAAAAAGTTTAAGAAACACTGCTTCAGGGAACATGTAACCATATTAAAATATTTTTCCACAATCATTTGTTTAAATATTTATTTCCCTTCAGCCCTTTTAATGATAAAATAGCAATGATAGCAATAATGAAGGGTGGGAGAAAACCACTACCGTAGCCTCCAGATTGTAAAGCCAAGCATCCATAAGGAATTAATGCAGAAAATGACTTACTCCAACTTATTTTTTTTTTCAAACAATATTTAAAATAAACCTACACTAAAGATAAGGGTTGACAGCTTTGTTGAGAAAGGTCATCGAGAAGGTTAGCTTTTTCTGGGAATAACTTATTTTGTGTTGTTTAGGCAACAGTTTTAAAAAGAGTCTGAAAAGAATATTCATCGAATTACTATCATGAATTTAATGCACTATGATGTAAAGAAATAATCTTTATAATACACGTAATTGGTTTATTTCAGTTCAGCTCAAGCAGTGATTAAGACTAAGTCCTGTTTTTTTTTCTGTTGGGTCCTTGGTGCTCTCTGAGCTTGGTTGTTTTCTTGCAAACGTTTCATTACCAAAACTAGGTAACATCATCAGTGCACTAATTCATTTTGGTAATGAAATGTTTGCAAGAAAGCAACCAAGTTCAGAGAACACCAAGGACCCAAATTTCAACCCTGAGCTACAGATGCTCTCTTCTATAGGTCCTGTTTTTTTTTCTTTCCAAGAACCTGCTGTAAAGAAAATATGAGAAGACTGAGACACCAAAGGCAGAAACAGTGTGCCACAAAGCACCAGACAGATCTGAATGGTTAAAATGGCAAAATTTATTGGTTGGCTAGTCAAAACAGTATTAAAGAGACTACCATGAATCAGATTGAGAGTATGTCCTATAAACAGACTTGGCCATCAAAATATTTCATACCTTAAAAGGTGCCCAGATGGTAAAAAGCCACCTTGATCCTCATGAATAAATTCTTGCAAAATTATTTTCATTCTATCACTTAGAATCATTGTAAACAACTTATAGTCATCATTCAATAATGATATCAACGATAGTTTCTTATTAAAGTCAAATCTTGTACCTCTCTGGGTATTAACCTTTTCCCAACTCTCTGGCATCTTTCCTCCCTGTAAGATAGAATTTATTATGTTTTGTAAAGGTTGTAAAATTTCATCCTCAAAACATTTATAATGAGAATCTGATAGTTCATCTGGTCCAGGGACCTTTTCTGCTTTAATCTTTTTTATAGCTTCAGAAACTTCCCTTATTATTATGGGTCCATTCATAATCTGTCTCTGTTCCTCTGTAATCCTTGGTAAGTTTTTCCCTTTAGATATTCATCTATTTTCTCCAGAGAGATCTAACTTCCTTTATATAAGTTGGTCTAATATTAAGGATTGCTTTTTGTAAAGCCGTGTTATCCATTAATACAGTATCCCTTTTGTAATTTCAATACCTTTTTCTTTTCCTTTCCTTTTCATAATGTATATGCCAATCATAAAAATGTGGAAATGTGCTCTAGTTGCAACACTGGCTGCCCAGTAAGTTTTCTTTCCAAAATTGGTGTTGGTATTCAAGTTAGAGCTGAAAATAACATCAGTGACCCCATGTTCTAACCTAGTTCCATTTACAAATGTTTTTCTCCATTACACATTGTTATTTAGAGAGAGTAGCGTGGGGTCACCTACTGTTAGTTAGAAATAGCTGCATAGACTATTGCTGTACATAGGAAAACATCTGGGTTACTCCATCCTTCTTTTTTTGGCCCTGTTTGTCATAACTACACAGGAGAGAAACATGACTCATAACTAACTGGTGACAAACCCAAGGATTCTTTTCCATATAAAATTGAAAGCAGCCATCTGTGTTCACCTAAAGCTTGGTTTATGCTTCTCCACAACTGCGTGTAGGCATCGATGCATAGCTACACAGTGCAGGGGGTTTTGGGTAAGCGGAGGTTGCAGATGGTCACAGATGGTCGAATGTGCAACCTCCCAAATCTCAACTGCGTATTGTGCAGAGGTGCACATCTGCACTGATTGGTTGATTCCTGCTGGGAGGCAGGCAGAAGGTAACTTGGTTGTTTGAGCACTCCCTAGCTGGAATGTTCATATTTGCAGGAGTATGAATGGGACAGCTGTGCAACCATCTCTGAACGGCAGACGTCTATGGTCACGTACGCACCATCATGGAGAAGCATATTCCAGCCTTAATTCTGCTGAAGAACTTAGAACAAAGTTATGCGATCAACATATATATTCACGTTAAATCGCATGCTGAATTGAAAAAAAATCCACATGCTGGTAGATTGAGAATGGGAATGTTCCTTTATAAAAATAACGGAGGGGAAACAAATCAAATTTTACATATTCAAAATCGGCATATCAGGGAAGGAGACATAGCGACCATCCCTCGCTAGCATGAGTCATGAATAGCTGTTCTGATTGAATGTTTTCTCTCTAAGATATGGATGTATGTTCTTTCAGTAATGTAAAATATTTTAAGATATGCCACCCACCACCACCAACACCACCACCACCACCACTGCCACCATTTGAGGACCAGAGTCTGGGGTAATTCAAGTAATATTAGCCCCTGGGGGGGAAAGCATTGCATTTAATTTTCTCTGTTCTGCAAATTGCAATAAAAGTTGCTGCTAAGTCTACGGTTACCTTTGCCTAATGGTTGAGCTTGCCCTGTAATAGGTACATCATTCACTTACCTTGAGATCATAGGAGACTCTACAGAAAAACAACACCAGCATATCAGGTCTGTTTGAAAAGACCATCTCTCCCAGGGTCAGAATTACATTTTGCTTCTTCAGTAATTTACCTTGCAATATTATTATTTGAAGAAGAAAGGTAAAATCAGAATGCTAGCACAATGTATGACATTTCTATACCTAATTTAGGCTGCTAGCAACAATCGGTATTTAAAAAGGGCTTGCCGTCTAAGCTAAAAGGGGCTTAAGGGAGTGAATGTGAGAATGAAGGAAAAACCAGACAAAAGCTGAACCATCTTAAAGAGACACAGACCATTTTTATTTCATAGTTTGTAATAGTCCTATCAGTAGCCGCAGGTTTCCCAAACTGCCTGGTACCTCCCTTCCTGCTATTGACAATTTCAAGGTTTTTATATAATTTTATCTTTTTATTTACTGTATCTGCTATCTATCTTTCTTGGATCTTAGACATTAATAAGTAAATATTCCCTTGCCATTGTTAATTTTGGCATTTTCCTCTCTCCAGGTAAAACAAGATATTTGCACATATTTCCTTTCAGGGGAAGCAAATACTGTATGCTCTTTGCTGCTTCTGTCAGTCTCCTGGGAAGGGATCCTGTGGTAAAGGAGCTTCTCTGACAGCCTAGCTTTATTCATGTGTGGCTTTGTTTTTTCCTGAATGATACTATCCTTCCTGCTAAAGACATTGTTTAATGTCTTTAACAAACTGCAAAGGAATTAAGGGGTGGTGGGAAACTTTCAGAAAAGATTACTTGATCTTCAGAAAAGAGGGACATGTGAAAAAGAAACTCAAAAGAATCCTGCCTTAATTTTATTCAATATAAGATAGAACAGACCAAATCTGACATGTTGGCTGGGGAATTCTGGAAGTTGAAGTCCATCCATCTTAAAGTTGCCAAGTTTAACTACCTTAAAGTGATCCAAACAACTCCTTAACATCTGTCAGAAATTGGTTCCAAAAAGTTGCACCGTCCTAATCCCTATATGCCATTGGCTTATATAATTACACCCTTCCTTGTTTCATTAATTAATTTCAATTCCTCAGATTTAATTGTTTACTGTGGCAGTCCTGGCACCGCTATATTTTGAACTCAGAATAAAAAGGAATCAATCATAACCTGATTAAAGATGTTGTTGTTATCTGGAATTTTCTTCTCAGCTGTTTTTTTTTTTGGTGTTTTTTCTTTTTCTTTGCAATACACTAAGACAACCCGCTAACATTCAGTCGAGGTCCTTGTAAAATTATTGATTGTCAATACAGAGTTTTAGAATGGGCTGTGACTCAGAGCTGGAGTACATGCTTTGAGTGCAAAAGGTTGCAAGTTCAACCTTTACTGCTTTCACATAGGGCCGGGAGAGCTACTATCAATCAGCATAGACAGGACTGAGTTAGATGGATAGACCAATGGCTTTCCTCTGTAGAAGGCAGCTTCCTTTGTGTTTAACATGCTCATGTATAAACTACATGAGCATATAGCATGAAACTTATATTACATATTACATGAAGGTTAGTAACCTTCTTAACTACCAGCCCTTCAGTGTTAACAAGCAGAAAAATGATGGAATCGAGTGACAGATTGTTGCCAATTATTATCTCTAAAGCCTTTGGCATTTTTCAACATCTGTTTCCATTAGCCAGGTGGGAAGTCATTTGTGGTGTCATGGCAGCTTTAGCAAGGACTGGTAGTTCTTTTGCAGATTTCCTACTGAATGTGCATAATTTCTGTATAGCAGGTTTAGAAAATATTAGAAAATCTCAGGTCTTTATTGCCATCAGTCTAAAGAAATGTAAGTATCCAGCAAAGTCCTATGGCTTCCTCAGCTATTCCCTATTTTAAGATCACGTTCTGTTTCACATAACTTTCATTTGAAAGCAGTAATTGATATAATGCAATTGGTTAAATACAGTACAGTTTCTGATGCTTGCAAAGTACATGAGTCCTTGACTATTCAATCAAGAAAACACAGGCAGAAAGGAATATGGAGCAGACAACATTTTAATGCACCAAGAGGAGGAAAATCAATGGCCATGTTCAAAGAGATCTCAACTGTTGAGGATTATAAAAGAAATATTTGGCCCATTTGGTTCTTAAATCTAAGCTTATGGAGGGGAAGAAGAAAAGGGCACATTCTGGAGAGTATGTCTGGCAGATGAGAAAGTCACAGATGGCAAATCTGCTCTTGGACTTTGTTAGTTTTGCTCCCATAACACTAAAAAACATTACATTATCAAGGGTAGCAAAGGAAATGGAGGAAATACGATTAAATGAATCTTTGTTGAAAAATGAAATTATAGGTTTAGGTTTGCGTCTAACCTATTCTTCACTTCTAAATGAAATAAATGGTTAGGCTTTTTATCTGGTTTGCAAATGTCTTGTTTAAGTATCTAAGTCAGATAGATAGATAGATAAGTAGGTAGGTAGGTAGGTAGATATAGATAGGTAGATAGGTAGATAGATATAAAATACAATCAATACATTTTAGTATGGGTTAATGCAGCCTTATACACAAATGCACAGCCCTTGCCATGGCTGCCTGGCAATTCTGAAAACTTTTAGTTCATGTCGTCTGGGGACACCATCTGAGGAAGGTTGAGTTAGTGGCATCCTACTGCATCCCTGAATATGATTGTTTTGACAGAAATCATTTCAATTATCTGATTCAGTATCATATTTACTATTGATATTAAATATTTTTAAATATTTAATATCAATAGTAAATCGCATCTCATGGAATGGGGAATATCTGTGATATTTTTGAGGCTCTGACATTTGCTACAAAAACCATAGAAGGAGAATGTGAAAAGAATTTCAAGGCTCTTCTCATCCCAGTTCCCAGATGCCCCAACTGTCATCTGCTGGATTTCTAGTCTCTGACTGGTCCAGAAATAATTACTCCACTAGCCAGATGTTGTCCTTAACTAGGGCAGATGCTGCTGTTTTCAACAGCTTTACATTTCTAACAGCAAAAACCTCAGGTACAATGTTAAGCAGAAATATCAGTTGGAATATATCTGCATAGGAAATTAATCATGCTGTGCAGATAAGTGAATAAGCAGATCGGTTCCAGTTGTAGAATTTAGATTCCTTGAGAGAAAATTCATTTCTTTCTTCCTTTTCTCTAATCCCAGGCTGCATTCTCACTCCATAGGAGGTTCTCACCTTGTCCATCTGTTGAAAGTTCTCCTTTTTTAGGTGGGGCATTGGTTTTCTTTAAACCACGCTCCTTGTAAATTGGAAAACCACAGCAAATCTTCTCGATCGTTTCTAAACCGGTTGAAAATAGGATGAATAAAACTAAATATAATACTGTTTGTGAGAAATCTGGCTTAGCATCTAGCAGGCTGGGAATACATGGGAGATGAAGGAAAGTCTTCAGCATAAAAGGGCTTCTATCCCACCTTTATTCGGTAGACCTGTGGAATTTTTTCTCATACAGTGTTTTTCTATGCATAATTACCATAATAAACTTTATCATTATGGGGGGGATGAGGTAGGGAGTGGCCTTTGCCTAAATTAAGCCTTGTGTAAACAAACAGCTCTTGATGCATGATTGATGGCTTGCCTAGGTCCCAAAGTGTTATTTCATACTGGAATAATTCACACTCGGGCAACTTTCCAGTGACTAGAAGAGCACTTAATCATTTTAGGAATACTTATATCAGCTATGGGCAGGCCAGTGGAAGAAAGGAAGTGAGGATAGTTTATCCAAATGCACAAAGCCAAGAATTGGAGGAGGGGGTATTTGATTTTCTTTGTAGAACAAGTATGGAGGATTTCTTTCATTTTCTTAACTGTGATAAAGTCTATATCTTTTTGCAATTCCCCCTAAAATGTCAGTTCAGAGTAATCACAGTTCTAAAAATTGCCAACTTGGTTGGAAAGCTCTAGAGGCTGTAAAATGAATTTGGGGGCATCACACAGTTTGGAACTGCTGATTTATTTTTCTAATTTTTTGGGAGATGTCTAAGCTGATTTATTTTTCTAATTGTTTGGGAGATGTCTAAGCTGTCTTAATACTTCAGATAAAAATTATGAAGACTCAGTTCAAATTCCCATTCAGCTCTCTTCAGGCATTCGTTGTCCCACAGTTTAGCTTTCCATATGCTTTGTTATAACAATGATTTTTTGCATGGAGAACTTTAGACAACTCTGAACTCTTTTGTTGGAGGAGAAGATAGCAACATCATGGTGAAGAAAAAAGATATTGTCCAAGTTAAATAGCAGGATTAGAAAGTAAAGATATATGGAAGAAAAGTACCACTGGTCTGAATGGCTTCCATAAGTTCTAATGGACAAAATTAGCATGTTTGCTGTCTGGGATAAAGCCTGATCCTCTAGGTTTAGAGGTTTATATTATAAACCTAGATCAGAATGTTTCTTGGAAGCTGTAGCAGTTTGTCCCAGATTTTAGATTTCTAAAAAAAAAAGAAAGAAAAAGATTACAGTATATACTGTATATATATCTGCACCAAATGTTACAATATTCAGTGCTTCTGTATTGTGACCTACACAGCCTATCTCCAGAATAGTCCGAGTAAAGTTTCTTCCCTTCCTCCCACAGTTAGTCCATAAATGCTCCATAACCTGCCTGCCCAACCATAATTTATTTGGTTTTTATGTTTTTAAATCGTGGGGTCAATGCTAACCAGATGTAGCCTTCCTTTTGTGTATGAATGGTACCTTTTTAACAATCTTTACACCAGCCCTTATAGCTTGAATGTCAGAAGAGAAGGAAAGATTTAATATACATCCTTTAGTCTAATTTTTGGATTCTATTTTGAAACTTTTGCTGATTTCAATGGACTGCATTCTCAGCTGAAAATGCTCAGAACTGCATCTATCTTTAAAATTTAGAGAGTAATTTAGTGTCCTTTTGTATGCCAGAGCAACCAGAGTAAAAATGGAAGTTACTGCATCTGAGACAACTGCATCTGCAGAAATCCAGATCACCACTAGATGGCAGCAAAAAGAGTCCTTTTGATACCAGCCAATGGTCATCCATAATTTTGTATCCCAGATTTGGGAGCTCTACAATGAAAGCTACTCAATAATTAATTGCTCTGTTTCTTGTCATTATTCTCGACCATCTGTAGATCAGTCATGTCCAACCTTGACCACTTTTAAGATATGTGGACTTCTACACCCAGAATTCCTCAACCAGCATAACTGAACATGCCTGATCTATAGTATTTTCCATCATCTTCTCTAAGGGCCTTCTGTATACCATTCTACTACTTCCACATTTTTGTGTTCATTTATTTTTTGCACTCATTATTATTTGCTCTGTACATTTGGATAGCTTTAATAAACATTTAATTAAATCTGGGAACATGATGAGAACCCAGCCATGTATGTATTTGGCTATGGAGAGTGTCACTGTTTCCGACAGCTAAAATTACTGAATACAGATCATCTTTGATTTATGACCACAACTGAGCCCAGAATTACAGCCATAAGTTATTGCAGTTGTTAAGTGGATCACTACATGATTGCACCTGACTTTACAATCTTTTTCTGCGGCATTCATTAAGTAACCGCTGTGATCATTAAGCAAATCTGTTTTATCCATTGGGTATTTTTGCTGGAAACTGTAGATCAACACCAGAAACCTGCAAAAAAAAAAAAATCATGGTAATGTGATCACAGGACACTGCAAACCGCATATGGGTGAGTCAGTTGCCAAGAGCCCAAAATGCAATCACATGACCATGGGGGGAGTCAGCCATCAGAACTTCAAAACTGGGTTGCAAGTACCATTGGGAGGAGTGACCAGCTGTAAGCCTAGCACTACCTTTAACCACTAGATATATTTTTAACAAGCGAACAAGTGATACAACCATGAAGACTGGGAATGTGTGCTTTTTTCTGGATTTCTCCTACATACATCTGTCTTCCAATATGCCTGTTTTTAAGTGGGCCATGCAAATATATGATGCCCATGGGGCTTATCTCTTCTTTATGGCTTTGATGATTTTACTATTTACACATTCATTTCTTGTTGGCATTTTTTCCTTGCAGATGTTAACTGTTTTTTCTCCATTACTACAACTGTGTTCTTGACTATAGTATTCTGTGTTTGCTTATTGAAAAAATTTCTGTTCCATTTCTCAGCTTAAAAGTTTCCCAGAAGAGTAAAATGTAGGCACTCCCTGTCTGCAGGTTCTGGTTTTATACAGTTAAAAGATTATACATTCTTCTCCAATGCCCTGCCCAGAAGGGAATGGCATTCCCTTTTCATGAGATAAAATATTAGAGGAGATTTTTTAAAAAAATCACTGGGGCAGTTGTACAAGCCAGTATTACACTAGAACAGGATTTGGGAGGAGATTTTGAGCACTTTGCCAGAAAAACAGTCAACAAACATCTCAGATGCAACAAAGCCAGGTCTCTCTACCTACAGTGAAATCAACCGCTGCCACTTAAGATCATTAGCTGCCAGCTTTGTTCCTACAAAACCATGGAAAACAATCCGCATCTTCTTTCATTAGCATTGAAGGTAGGACTTTTGGCTGAGAAATTAATACAGCAGCGAAGAGCTATGAATATTCTACCAAGGAAAAATATATTTACTCACACACATAAATGACTAAATTAAATATATGAGAGTCAGTTTGGTGTAGGCTTTAAGGGACTGACTAGGCTAGAAACTGGTAGACGGTGAGTTCTGGTCTTGCACCTAGCCGGCTGGGTGACCTTGGGCCATTCACTCTCATATATACAGTACATAAATATTCTTTGAGTCAGTGTTGATTCCTGGTGATTGCTCTGACATACATATGTATATGTTTATTTTATTCATAGAAATACTGTGGTGGATAAAAATACTGAACAAAAATGCTTAAAATATATTTTATGAATATATTTTTCCTAGTCTCACTGCCAATGATAAAGAGATTGAATAAAAGAATTAATGGGAAAATAAATGCAAAAAGGGCATTTAAAATAAGAATAGCAACCATAACATCTATTCTAGATCAAGTGGAGGAGAGATTGTAAACAGCCCCATCCATCAATGTATTTGCACATTGCTGAGTTTAAAATTTTATTTTTTATCCATTAACTCTCTAAAATCATGAAACCTTATTCTTTTTCCTTATTATTCTCAGGGGCAAGATCTGTGTTATAGGAGTATTAACAATATGGATGCTTCTTACAAATCAACCCTTGCGAGTGTTTCTCATAGGAAAGACAAATGGGGTTTGTGAAATTCCAGTAGCAGTTTGAAATTCCAGTATACGGAAACACGTATACCAGGGGTGTCCAACCTTGGACACTTTAAGATGGGTGGACTTCAACTTCCAGAATTCCTCAACCAGTCCCTCAGTTATGCTGGGTGAGGAATTCTGGGAGCTGAAGTCCACCCATCTTAAAGTGGCCAAGGCTGACATCCCTGAGTATCCACTGTATCTTGTCTCTGAGATGGTGGCAAAGAGAAACCAAAAAAAAAAAGACCAGATTGGTGTGACCTGTGGGCTAGAGCAATTTGGCATATCCTCAAGTGAGCATTTGGAGCACATACGGTGCCCCATTGCACAAAAGCTTCCATCTTTATTTGGACAGAGAGAAAAGAAATGGGGTGGGCAAGGCAAAGGGAAGCATATTCCCATCGCAGTTGGGATGAATAGGAGAGCTGCCCTTGAGTCCTGAGGTCTTCATCCTTCAAGAAGTGAGAGAATCCAGGTGCTGCTTCCCTGGTTGCACCCCATATGCATTTTCTGTAGCTCTGAGCATCAAAATGGAAGATTCAGATTACCAGGTGCTGATGCCAACATGCTTTTGCAGGCAAGTTCTTCTCTAACCTGGCATTAAGCATTTAGCTCGCAAGAAAGTAGGGAAATGGATATGCAGCAAGGAGACTACTACATCTGGGTATTCATTCATTTCAAATTCATTTCAAATTCATTTCAGTAACTAAATGTTTACTGTTTATATCACAACTAACTTGAATTAAAGGGAAAGATACCAAAAATATAGCTCTAGTAAGGACTAGCTGCAAATGCAAGACCCTTCTCACATCCATTTCTGCTTTACTATATTAGTTACTTAATTTAATTCATGGCATTAGCAGTAGAACAGATCAGCCCTCGCTAGGATCTTGAAGACAAAGGCCTTCCAAGGAAGTTTGCAATCCTAGACATTGTTTGGTGGAAAAGAGGCAGCTGTGTCCCTAGGCACATTTAAATCTAAATCCCTGACATTCAGTCTGTGCCAAATTAAAAACAGCATCTGGAAAACAAAACCTTTCCAAACTGGCAAACAGAAGTGATTTTCCCCCTTCTGTTCCTCCTTGTTATACCTCTGATTTCACTGTATATTAAATGATATGGCTTTGAGCTATATATGATATTCTAGCAAAGCTGTCACATCCCTTTAAGTTTAGAACATAAAAGTCTGGCTTTAAATTCTTGTTTAGTCATGATGTTCACTAGGTGGCCTTAGGCTAAACCACAATATCAATAAAATGGCATTATCTTCTGCACAATTCTTGACACACAGTTAAAGAAGGTAGGATAGAAATGTGTGACTTAAAAAAATGCAGGTTTTTTTTAAGCATGAACG
>JANHZU010004427.1:107765-119849 GCA_032468055.1 Acrochordus granulatus
TCAGTAAGACAGATCAATGGTACTGTCATCTCCTCTTATTATAGAATGGGAAAAATGGCGAGTGATTTGTCCAAAGCTGTGTATTAATAAGTCTGTTGATGAAATAAGAAGTTATCCATAGATGTCTAGGGTTATGGCATAAACAATAATGATGACAATGCATATATATATTAGTCATATTGGATTCCATGAGGCCTCTGCCTAGATAAGCATTGTTACTATCTTATGTTCTCTTATCTGATGGGAATAAATTTGACTCAATGAGACTTCCGTCTAAAGAGACATGAAATGGAACTTTTGGGTTCCACATATCCTTTCCATTTCCATCTATAGTCCTCTATTAAAATCAGTCTTCCCACTTCTCAACATTTGAATCCATGGAGAAGGCTTACACTGATACTCAGAAATAAAAGGTAATTGTGGAAAAGGAAGGGCTGAGCAGGGGAAGAAGTTTAAAGCAGAGAGTCACTATGCATTCCAAAGTGTAAGCCCAACCACTCCTGAGGGCTGTTGAACCTTATCTTTGAGTTGCAGGTGTCCAACAGTCAGTTGGGCAAATTTTTGTAATTATACAGGACCAATAAATCTGGTAGCTTGAACCTCACTGTCTGGGCCTGATCCTTTGCACCTGACAGTCACATTGGACAACACCTACACTTGCTAATACTTTTTCTGCTTTTGACAGGAAACTTGTTCAATGATAAATACAGTTATTATAGTGGCTGCATCTAAGAGCCTCTAACCATAGCACAAACAGGGTCCATAAATCTACTTTTCCTCCCACATCTACATAATGTTGATTTTATCTCCTTTGAAACACATATTGTATATGAGATAGCTTAAATTGTCTTTGTTTGAATATCTTTTCCCTTTTGGGAAGGGAGTAAACCATGGCAACTTTGCTATAGTGACAAATCACTGATCATTTCAACACTGCACAGTTGAGTGCCCCTTAGAGAGTAGGATCAGCCATGTTTTTGGTTACTGTAAACTGGTACAGGGATGTCCCGATAATCTGGGCATGGTCTTCCAGTTTGAACAACAGAGTAGTCCAGTTCTTTAAAACCAAACCCTCCCCCTTTACCTAGCTAGTCCCAGCTAGGGAAGGGACCACATTTTGCTTGCCAATCTGTTTATTGGTGTATTTTTATGCCACGTGATTTTCTATATTTCATAATACAACTCCTCTTGTACTTATCAGCTGTTGTTTTGGCTGTTTTGAACATGGGTTTAATGCTTTTGTGGATTAGAGTTGAAAGCCATCTCCAAAATCAATTCTAGATTCATGTTTTGTGTGAGTGTACTCAAAGGCAGCCCAACTATAAACTGATATTAGCTGATTGTTGGGAATAACAATGTTCTCAAATGCTCCAGTGCAAAAAAAAACCCAAAACAAAAAATAGTTGGTTTAACGCAAATGAATTTTGATAAAAGCAGTTATTCACGAGTCTGGGCAACTGTTCATAGTCATTTTCTTCTCCAGCATAGCTCTAACCGATTTTAAAGGAGAATGATTAATGAATATTTTCCCACTGGCTGGTGACAATTAAGAGAAATAAAGTAGGGGGAATCCACTTAATCTCTAACCTCAACACACTGTGTTCGCCACAAATATGGACAGCACCATTTGCCAACACAGCATCTGTGATTGGGTAGGGATCACTTTGATAGAAGAAAATTTTATGCCTGTTTAGTTGTCTATAGCTCAAGGACTGAGGAATAGCATGTTAACCTGTTTATGAGGAAGAACCCTAATACTGGACCTGTCTCCTTGGAAGATTCATTGGAATAACCTGAGAAATCTCACAGTTGGCTTCTTACAGTTTGCTAATTCCAAACCTAGTTGAGTAAAGCACAGCTGCTGTGTTCATATGATGCCCAAACAAATCATACTTTGTCTTAATATGATGACTTGGTTCCTATGACATGCATGGCTAGAATCCTGCAGCACATTAAACTGCGAAATACCCCATCCATTTCAGCATTGTTTAGTGCAGTGCTTCTCAGCCTTGACAAGTTGAAGATGTATGGACTTCAACTCCCAGAATTCTCCAATCAGCATGGCTGGCGAATTCTGGGAGTTGAAGTCGCACATCTTCAACTTGTCAAGGTTGAAGAAATACTGGTCTAGTGTGTTGGAACTAGCACATACCGTATATACCTCCCTCATGGCTCAATTTTACACATGTCTACATGGAAATAAACTCCATTGAATTTAATAGAGCTTAACTCTGAACAATGATATATTTAATCTATTTTAAAAAATAGATTAGTATCAAATAATACATCTGAAGAAGGCTGGCCTCTTCCAATCTGCAGTGATGGAAGAAATAAAAAAAATGCCATTTGGAAATAAGCCTAATTCAGATAACTTGGATATCCGTGCAGCCATTAAAAGGCATTCTATGCATCTTCTGAAAGAAACTAAATTTCCATTAGCTTCAATAGATGCTATATATATACTTCATGAATTGATGATTGAGTGATTCAGTGAAAGTGTTTGCCTACTCTGAGGCATGTATTTGTAATCACCAATAGCTACTACTACATTTTAATTTATTTTTAAAAATAATATGCTCACAGAATTTCATGTAAATAACCTAGTGTTGCCACTTTATGCGTTTTCTAGATTGACAAAGGACAATGCTTATCTGTAAGAGGATCTTTGAAGGTCTGAATAACTTTCCCAGTTTTGCACTCTAATTGATGGCCTCCTAAGCTAGGGTTATATTGAACTGGCTACAGATATCACAGATTCTAGCTTCCTTAGAAAAGGAATGTAGATAAAATTGTAGAAGGCATTTTTTTTCATATGGAGGTAGAAGGCAACCTCCAAAAGTAAGAACTATGCAAACCTTTTTTGTTTCTTTGTTAAGATCTTTCTGCAATCTCTTCATTTCAAACACTGAAGCCTAGTCCTGTGCTTCAGAGGATAGTCCTCCATTTGAAGAACTGCAGGAGAACACCACTCTGTTGGAGCTACTGTCTAGTGGTACAAACTTTAAAAATATAAGAGCCATTTTTTTAAAAAAAAGGAGAGCAGGATTCCTGAAATTTCCCATCAGCAATGAATAGACCAGGACAAATGAGACACAAAATTACCAACCTGTCTTTATCATCATGGTCAGACATATTTCTCCTTAAATCTTAAGCCCTTGTTTTTAATAACATATAATCCTGGTTCACCCAATATTCTTAATAAGATTGTTGAACTAACCAATTGTTAGTAGGTTTGTGCAATACTGAAAATAGGTTTGTGCAATACTGAAAAGCCACTAAAATGCTGGTGGACATGATTTATGCCACACCTTAAACCACAAATTTAAAAAAATAGTAAAAAATCCCCAGTGAAGTGAACTATTGTTTGAATGCTGTTGTTAGGTCTTCTTCTTATCTTGTGCATAAAGTGGCATTCATCTGTGCAGATCCATATTCACTTGGATTCTCTTTTTTTGGTTAATGCTTCCTCCCCTTAGGGGTTCATGTATGTCTGTGATCACACATTATTCATCTTTTACCAATATATAAGTTTGGAGAAACAGGAGATATACAGGTAGAAGCACTTTCCAAGTGAGGCTGAAATTGACCAAACACCATAGCAGACAGCTGTTTCTCAGTGTCACATCTGGCAGGTATCCCTTCCCAGTGATTTCCATACATAGAACATGGCATTTACAGGATGATGGATGGGAGTATTGTGGAAGCTTCTATAGAAACATGAAGGTTCGCTCTCTGTGGAACTTGATGCTGAATGTGTGAATATCAAAGGAAAGAATTACATGATGTATGTAGGGCCAGGATTTTAACTAAAATAGTGTATTTGGTATCTCTATAAGGGTATATAGGATACCTATTGAACCACAATATTGAACCCTTTGCATGAGGAATTTACCAACAAAGATAACATTTTATTAAATGTACCATTTATTTTAGAAGGGAAGATATGATTTTATGAATTTCATCCCCATCATTATACAACAAAACATTCAGACAAATTTCCTTCTTGATAACACAATCGTATAGGAGAGACATTCTATCTTCAACATTTACAAATGGCTGATTTTAATCTTCTCCTACAGTCAGTTAAAAGCTTCTTCCTGATGCATAAAAATTAAGTCAACAGTAATTTATGTAACCAACCTGGAACCTTAGTAAAATGTTGCCAGAAGATGTTTTGTGTGTGACTTCAAGGGAACCGATTTGGATTGATGGTGCCAGCAACCAGGTTACGATCAGTAAACACAGTAGTTAGTAACATTTTGAAATTTCTGCTTGCCAGGTTAGTAGTCTACATGGTTGGCTATTACCAATCCACTCTGCCCATTGAAAGGAGAAAAAAGCAAAGACAGCTAATGTATTTATTTTATTTATTTAAGAAACAAACTTATATAGCCTCCCATCTACCAGAAGGAATTGTAGGTGGCAAATAAGGATTAAGACTACAAAATAAAACAAACAAAAAAACTAGCAAAAAGAACACTGAGGCCCCCACAAAACTGACATTGACCCCATCATGCCAGCCTCATCTCGCAGCCCCAGTGGCTGGGGAAAAAAACCAGGTCTTCCCTGTTTACATGAAAGCCAACAGGAATGGGCCATCCATATCTCTGGGGGGAGAGTCTTCAGTAACAAAAATGTCAGATAGAGAAGCACACTACTAGGCTACTACCAGATGACATACACTTCCTGAGGACAATTGAAGCATGCCCACCCTGCCAGATTTAGTGGGATGAGCAGAAACCCAGTGGTGATAATATAATAAGTGTTAAATTGTTCTTGCTAGTATACGCTACTGCACCATTGTATAGCAGATGGCCTAGCCTTGCCATATAAATTTGGTTTTACTTAGTTATAAGGATAAGTAAAGATAGTCTAGCTGCTCAAGGCTAATACACAGTATCCAGATCAATGTGCCCTATAGTTGCAAAGTGAATCAAAAGCATAGGCTGTCTCCTATAACCAATCAAATGAGATATTACTTCTGGAATACTGCTGCTTGCTATTTTGGCGCACCTTTTTATCTGTTTTAATGATAATAATGCATTTGTGTATAGACATGTAAACACAAATACACATGCCCATTTCTTCAATGGGCTACCCTTTACTATGAAATTGTCAATGTAACATTTAATAGAGCTGCAGTTCCCATTTATTCTGGACAAGCAAACCCATTGGTTTCTTTCCAAGTAGATCTGCTTAGAGCAGTGTCATGCCACATGGTACTTTGGGCAAAAAGCAGTTTGGGCCTAAAACAGGAATCACCTTGTATAAGTCATTAACTATAATTCAAATACATGTTTATTAGAGGTTGTATCCCATTTTTTTCATTACAAAGTCTAATTGAAGAGGGGAAAAGATATATAAGCATGCATATACGTAGATCTGCACTCATGAATGGATACAGATGGACAGATATGATGCTTGCAAATAAGAGAGGAGTTAAAAGCCCTAGAAGTAACAAAAGAGAAAAAGAAAAAAAAAACTATTGCCATTTTTTTAAAAAAATTATACACCTGGAAAACTACAAAAGAACAAAGCAGAATAAACCCAAAATACTTAATACTTATGAGATTCAACTGAATAAAGCTCCCAAGAATGTTATTAAAAGTGAACCTTTGATTCTGCAGCAAACAGAGCCATTAAAGATGAAAGACTGCGCTAACCTTATTTACCTTAGGTTGAATATAAAACAACAGGACATTTCAGTCGTATCTCCACTGTGATCTTATTATTATCCTATAAAATTATTCTCATTATTTATTACCACATATGTCATGCTACTAGGGTGCATGAATCATATCCCAAGTACTGTAGCTTACAATTTCTAATTTTATATGGGGAAAATGAGGAGAAAAAGGAGGAAGTGGAGATGCAATGAAAAGAGAAAAGAAAGATATGGATTGCCAATAGAAAATAGTATTTGTAACTAAGGGTTGAATTATGGAGTCCTTGTTGCTCTCTGAGCTTGATTGTTTTTCTGCAGATGTTTCATTGCCAAACTAGGTAACATGTTCATTGCACAGATGTGGATTGCTTCAATTGCAGGCATTGAGATGCCATTACAGGGTGAGGTGCAATGGGACAGGTGCACTAGAGAAAGGATATAAAGGCTTTATAGAAAGTAAAACATGATATTTAAAAGGAATGTGGAAGAAGCTAAGCAGGTGGCATAAGGCAAGAATTCTGGGAGGCAATTCACTTGCTGTGATTATGGCCATTTCAAAAATATTCAATGACTTCTCTGGAGCCAACAAGTTAATTGAGACATCAGCCACCATAACAAGCTGGGACCTCCATGTGGTTACAACTATTGACCTATTTTCTTGGATTTATTCTACCTAAATCATTGCTTGCAGATGCTGGGTATGAAGTGAGGATGACATGAACTAGGCAAAATGGTTCCTCCAGTTTAAGAGGAAAGAGAGAAAAAAGAAGAAAATGCTTTTGGGTGTTTGATTTATAGCACGTCTTTCCCAGAAGGCATATATAGCAGACAGTGTATACAGTAATTCTTCCTCTGATTTTACCCCTAACTACTATTCCAAACTGCAATTAATTTCTGTTTATTCTTAGTTTATGGAATAAAAATAATTATAGCTAGCCATTATGAAAAGTGTGGAAGATTAAAACCTAAATATGAGTCAATAAGAAGACATAAGCTTCTTCTGGGTCATCTCCCAACATATATACTTAGGATATAATTCTAAAAAATAGTGATGTCTTACTGATCAATCATCAGCTTAGTAGCCTAATCATTAGCTAAGCATCAATCTGAACAATATCAAATATGGCTCCATCAAGGTGTCAGCTCAAGAACACCTTGTCAGTAAAAAGAAATGATAAATTCTGGTGTGTGAGAAGCAAAGGCTACAAGATTGCTTCCCCATCTTCTATAGCCAGATGGTGTATGCATTGAAGCAATTACTATTCCACCATAGAATCAGTTGTACCAAAGTAGGCATGAGAAGGTTGGTTGTCAGACCACAAGCAGCAGACTGGTGTTTTAATGGTTTGTGATAAATTAGTTTCAGTTTCAGCAAGGCTACCTGTTACAGTTAAATGCCATTCTATTTTTTGATCTTCAGCCTTCATCTAACAATTTATAGATGTTCCATCAGGGTAGATATTTGGAAGGCAAGTAGCTACTGAATAACTTTTTTTTTCACAAAGATTCACCCTAACCTTTAAAAAAATTCACATAGAGACAAGGGAAATCCTTGGGAAAATCTCAACTATTATCTCCAATTGAAGAGAATATATATATGTAACTTAGGGTGGAAGTCCTTGGTGCTTTCTGAGTTTGGTTGTTTGTTTGCAGACATTTCATTACTAATTAGGTAACATGATCAAAGAGACAATCACACTCTCACCAATACTGGCAGGGCAAGCTACTGTATATAAATTCTACACTCACTAGCAGTGATGATGTCACCTAGCTGGGTAATTAAATATCTGCAAGAAAACAGCTTAGAAAGTATTGAGGTCTCCACAACTATTATTTGCCCCAAATGGACCCCTTTTACTTTACTGGTTTGGTAATAGCAATGCATGAATATTGCATATGATTTCCATATATTGTTTTTGAAATAACCACCATTTTGATGTTCTCACAATGACCCAGTATACCAGAGCTTCAAGCATTCTGGAAATGGTGATGCCTACTCATTCCTCTTGCCAATTGATAAATTTGACCCACGGTCAGGCAAGCAGAGACACATTTAGGGATAGCTTGCCTGAAACTGGCTATGCTGGCCATCCTTAAGCCAACAGACCTTCATTGATGGATTAATTATATGCCATCAGGTCAGTGTCAACTCTTAGTTACCACATCAATAGATAGATAATGTATACACAAAAAGGAAACAAGCAGATTTTGCCTACAAGCAAATCTTGCATACAAGCAGATTTTACATAAGCCTAACCCCTCTTCAGACATTCTTTTAGATATTCTAAGTATATGTTCAGATACCTGAGAGGAATTCATAGCTGTTACACATGATATGAAGGAGATGGGGAGATGGGAAGAAAATGACTTTAGGTAGCCCCACATTCACAAACATGACATTACCCAGACTCTGCATGAAAATGAGTTCTTTCTATCCGCAGGAAAACAAAGAAACATTCTCACTCCCCTATGGACATTTGGCCCACCCCAGTGTTAACATCTCCACAATCCTGTAGATATTTAATTCATCAAGTGTGTTCCTCTTTTCTTGTAGCCCCAGGTCAATGTGACATGATATAAATAACAGTCTCATTTAGCTGAACCATTGATTGCTTGAATGTTTTGAAAGCCCACAAAGCTGTTTGAATTAATTAGGTTCTGCCGCATTTTAAAAACCTCCATCTAAACCTGTCTCTTGCAGCTTGGTGTGAAGGGGGAAAACATGTCTCTGTTTTCCAACCTGATGCCCTCCAAATGTTTTGGATTACATTTCCCAGGATTCTCAGCTAGTGTGTCCAATAGTCTTTCTAAAGTAGAATTCTGAGTATTGTAGGCCATATCTTTGGAAGATATTAAAGACAATTCAGAAGGTAATTAGAAATATAACATCATTAGCAACCCCTGTGTATAAAACACTTGATGCCAGAAAGGCAGGGATGGACTACAACTCCTTCACCCTTTCACCATTGACCAAACTGGGCTGGGGTTGATAGAAGTCAAAATCCAAAACATCTGAAAGATACACATGACTGAACAGAGTCTGTAGCCATGGAATGTGTTATGAGCAGTAAAAGCTTGTAAGATGTGTGGTCTCCAGATGTTGGTGAACTACACATGATATGAAGGAGATGGGGAGATGCATCTTTTACTATTGGATATGCTGGCTAAAGTTGCCACATAATAACTGGCTAAAGCTGCTGGGACTAGTAGTTACAACTGCCTATCCCATCAGATTTAGCAGGACAGGCATGTTGCAGGGAGTTTAGAAGGAAAGCCTTTTCTGCTGTGGTTCCTCACCCTTCGCCATGAGTTGAGAATGGCCCAAACCTGGCTGGCCTTCTGGAAGACACTCAAAGCATGGTTTTGCCAATAAACTTGATAGAGTGAAGCTAGATGGCTGTATGATAGTTAACTAGACACACTCTTTGTATGCTTTACTGCTGTTCTGTCTTTTTGTTGTTGTTTTTTACTTTATTTTAATTTAAATTGTGGTTTTTAGGCACACAGCCCAGAATCTCTATGTCAGATGGGCAGCTATACAAATATGATTAATCAACAGTTCTCTCACCCCTGGTTTGTAAGTGGCATGGGATACTATTTAAATCACCCCTGGTTTGTAAGTGGCATGGGATACAATTTAAATAATACTATTTAAATAAATAATCATATACAAATATGATTAATCAACAGTTCTCTCACCCCTGGTTTGTAAGTGGCATGGGATACTATTTAAATCAGATACTATTTGTAAGTGGCATGGGATACTATTTAAACTATTCAAACCAACCTTGGCAACTTTAGGATGTTTGGACTTCAACTCTCAAAATTCCTCAGCCAGCATATTCTGAGACCTGAATTCTGAGACCTGAAGTCCACACATCTTAAAGTTGCCAAGGTTGGACACCCTTAATCTAAATTGTTGAATAGTGGCATCCTGGCTAGGGAAGGAACATATCCACCAATTTCATTTCTGGTCCCCTGTTTTATATTGTAAGATGGACTGGTTAGGTTCCTTTAAAATAAGTGTACTGTTCAATATGTCCAAAAGACCAGAGTCTGACTACTTTTGGCAAGCAAAAGACATACTGTCCTTCCATTGAGCCTATTTAATAATGGCCATAATAAAGGTGACATCAGGAATGAATGGCTCTATTACTCTCTTGAATTGCAAAGTCAGACTGTGAATCCTTACAGGGAATGTAGTCAGAAAGAAACCTCAGAAATTAACAGGGAATAGCAGCCTCTTCTAATGAACTCAAGATTTGCAAAAGGACAAAGTAAAAGCATAAGGAGTTAAAAAAACAAAACAAAACACAGAAACCTGAAATAGCTTAGTGAGGACTGAGTAGCTTGAACTATAAATTGCAAAAGGTGGATTGGAAGACCAGATTAGAATTTTGGGCATGGAAGGAAGGTAGAATGAACTAGCCTCCTTGAGTTCCTGGCCATGTAAGATTTCTATGAGAGCCAATCTGGTATAGTAGTTAAGCTACTTTGCTAGAAATTGGAGATTGTGTAGTCCCACTTTAGGTGCAAAACCAGCCAGATGACCTTGTGTCAATCACACTGTCAGCCCTAGGAAAAAGAAAGCAATGGCTAACCACTTCTGAAATCTTGCCAAGAAAACTGCAGGACTTGTCCGGGAAGTTGCTAGGTATCAACAGTGACTCAAAGTAAAAAAAAATAACAACAATCCATCACCAACAACAACTAAAAAAAGAGTTCCTTCAGCTGTAGCAGCAGGAGGAGGAGAAAATAAGTGAAGGGCATTGGGGTAAATAAAGAGACTTATGTTTTTCTATGTTTTTTAACTTGGGCAATCTCCAGGTAAGTGGACAAGCTTTTCGGCAATCACCATGGTGACTGGGAAATGTTAAGAGCTGAAGTATGCACATTTGGATATTGCCCAGAATGAGGAGCATGTATTATATAATTATATACAACCCAAACTCCACTTGTATGCTAAAAGAGTCTGACCTGCCCATGATAGGAAAAAAAAATGCACCAATGACTATCATGATCATCATTGGATAATGTATAAACTTAGCAATTAAAGTAGATTAAAATTCTGTATTGTAAAATAAAATAAAATTCTATAGGAATGGAGTGAGAAATAAAAATGGTGGTACTACAGTGGCTCTATACAAACATATGGTGTGACCACATTTAGATATAATCTTGCCACCTAATTTAAAGAAACAACCTGGTTGTTTCTTTTTATTATTGATTGCCTGGTTGGTTCATTGTTATTCTGCTATAAAATCTGTTTGCTGGCAAACCTGAAAAACATCACAATTGCAAGAACCTACTTCTGGAACTTCCAAGAGTACCAGATCTGGGCTGTAAAAATCCATATGACCACTAGGTGGTAGCAAAAATTAATAATAATCAAAAAAGTATTTCTGCTCCCATCTTGTGGTCATCTCAATTTTTGAGATTATTATCTGACAATTATTATCTGACAATTATTATCTGACATAATCTCAGTTCCAGTGTTGTTTTTCTTTTCTTTTTGGTTGATTCTCAGAGTTATAGCCAAGGGATTTAATTTCCTTGAACACAAGCACTCAGACCAATTAGTCTCCGGACACTGACCATTAATCACATAGAACACGGAGGGATCAGCTGCATGGGTCAGTTTGCTGTCATGGCCCTGTTTGTACATTTGCTTTTGTTAGTGCTTTCCCTGAAGTGCATCCTTTTTGCTATGCTTACTGGAGAAAAAAAATCTACCATAAAATTTTTATGGAGGAAGGAGGGGGAGGGAGAGAGGGAGGGAGGGAGGGAGGAAGGAAGGAAGGAAAGGAAGGAAATAACAAAACAAGTTTAGGCAGTCTTATTATTTGTCAGTGTCCCCTGGAGATGCAAAAGAAATCTGTCATAGGTTGAAATTTATGAAATTTGCTGCAGCATGAAGTCTGCTAATTCCTGTTTTTCATTGATCAGAAAGAAATCCTGTAACTGCTTCCCCTTTGGAAAAAAAATAATGGAGGAAAGATGTATTTGGAAAAGAATTTCAAAAGCTTAGGTACAAAATCATACAAAAATCACCTCCATTAGGGAAATGTAAATTGAAGCAAGAATGACATCAGGGAGACTTGTGCTAGAGAAGAAAAGTGGTTTCTCTGGAAGATATGATAAAGTAGAAATATCGCTCAGCAATACAGTATGGAAGAGAAAGCCGTATGGAGATTTAACAAATCTTAAAAAAAGTAAATAAGATCAATAGACTGGAATCCTCTCCTGTTAATGCAGACAGTCAAACAGACCAGATGCTACTGATCTGCCCTTTCTTATGGTCTTCTTCTCTATCTCCCTCACCATCCGGCGACTGAGGATAATTCTGTATCAAAATTACAAGTGGGGAATGATGTACCTGCAAAAGCTTCAACTGTTCTACCACGACCACAGTGTTTATG
>JANHZU010004427.1:127890-148789 GCA_032468055.1 Acrochordus granulatus
GGAAGGAAGGAAGGAAGGAAGGAAGGAAGGAAGGAAGTAAGGAAGTTTCATTGCCGAGAGAATAATACAACTGTCAACAGTATAGTCAGTATGTTCTTGAAGGGATTCGTATGAAGACTATAAAGCTGATGTTCCTAATTTCAGTGGTCATATTTGGTAATCGCTCAAGACCAGGTGTGAGATTTTGACTATGAAAACAGTTTTGACTATGCAGTCACAATTGCAACACTGAGAACAGAACTTTTCCATCTGGCTACCATGTGTATTCTCCATTGAATCTGTCAGTATGAGAGATGCTTGCAAAAGTGCTAGATAATGCTACAGATGTTTCAGTGAAACTGTGAGAGCTACAAACAAATCCTGCTAGAGAAACAATACCTGTGATCTATATAGTACTAAAACTCTTGATGTGACCTTTAACTTGGCAAAATCATGCATCACAAAGCAAGTTTTTAAACCAAGGTATCTCAAATATACTAATGTACACAATCTGCCTAAAATTCAAGATCCACAACTTCCAAAGGAATGAAATTTGGGGAAGCTGTGGCTTTCAGTGCTACTGGCTGCTGCTGTAATCATGTGATCTTCATTTGCTCCATTTCTCAGCCAGTCTCACAAACTCTCACTCCCTTCCCCACCCAGCGGCAAGGAATCAACTCTTCATGTGACAACAACTTTTAAGGTATAGAATATCTTAATATCTAATTCTATAATATAGAATTCTTAATATCTATATTAAGAATATAGAACTTTATCCATCAAAGCAAGCACCCTGAATTACACCCATGTACATCTGTGCCTACTGTATTGTGCAAAACTCTTAGGCCACCACTTGCTTTGTTGTTTTAGCAAAGTTTTAATGACCATCCATAAGTATTTTTCAGTCTCTCTAAGGTTCAAACAGAAAATACAGGAAATATTTAAACACACACAATTTTCAGAACAAAATGGCTTCTTCAGGCAAAAGTCAGTATTTAATGTGACCTCTCTTGGCTCTAAGCACACCTCTAACTTTTTTGGGGAGACTGGCCAAAGTTTTTTGAGGTCATCTTCTGGGATATTATACAGGCTTCTTTCAGCACTTCCCATGGTTCTTCTTTAGATTTAGGTTGTCTTTTATTTCTTTCTCTGTCCAGGTGATCTCATATTGCCTATATAATATTCAGGTTTCACTGAAGCTGCAAGCACTCATTTGTCCATCTTCTCACATATTGTCAAAAATTGGACCCAAAAATTTCAAACTTGGATTCATCACTCCATAATATTCCTTTCCACTGATCTTGTCCAATCTTTGTGAGCTTTAGCATATCTTAGTTTTTTCACCCTGTTCCCCTTCCGCAAAAGTGGTTTCTTGGCTGCTATCTTTCCACAAAGACCATTCCTGATCAAGCTTTGTCAGACTGTAGAAGGGTCAACTTGGCATCCTGATGAAGGTGCCAGATACTGAGCATCTGGTCCTTGTTGAACTTCCTCCTGTCTCTCAAAGAAGAAATTTTGAGGAACTTCTCATCAGAATGTGAAAGTTTCCTTGGCCTTCCAATCCTTTTTTTGCCCTTGACTTCTTCTGATTCCTCAAATTTTATAACACTTGAACACCACATCTTGACTATCCAGTTTGTTGATCTCCCTTTGAGAGTGGCCTTGCTGATGCAAAAATATGATCTTATGTCTGTCAAATTCTATATTTGGCATTTTGATTGGAATGATGTGATTGAAAGTTGGTCTTATTAGCAAGCTTCCAATGAATTACACTCATACAACATGTGTATGCACTGTATGTAATGATCAAGCATGTCTTGCACAAACCTGGTGTAATAGACCTTTTTGCATAGCAGTCATGTTGGCATAAAATAGTGGGACATGTACAGATATTAGCAATTACAGTACTTAGGGTTCCATTCCATTTAGGTTTATGGGAGCCAGGTGCCTGCTGTTGCTCAAGTGTAAGGGGAAGTCACATTAAATACTTGCCACTTAAGCCTATGGAAGCTGTTTTTCTGCTTTTTCCTGTTTTTGAATGCTGTAAACAAATTTCCTGTATTTTCCGGTTATATTCTAATAAAGAGATTGAGATATAATTATATATGGTCATTATACCATTGCTAAAACAACAAATCTTATGGTGGCCTAAGACTTTGCACAATACTGTATATACTGCATGTAAATATTTTGGGGGACCTGATATAGAAAGACTAATCTTCTCCTTTCCTTTCAATGTAATCTATGTTTGAATAATTTCTCCTACCAACATAGCAATTAAATTTATCCACAATAAGCAATAAAATGACAACCATGAATGTTTTATTGTTAAAGAAAAATAAGTTATAATTGATTTTCCCTTAATTTTTGTGATGTAAACCTCAGAAACATGATCGTCATGCCCAATGGGAACAGAAGGGGAGAAGACTACTACAGTATTTGTTGCAAAAGAAGCTTGTCCTTGGGACAAAAGGCAAGCTATGCAACAGAGCGGGCAGAAGGAAGGCAATCTTGTAAGTGCTCAGAGATAACCTCAAATGAATTTGCCAACTTACATAAATACAGAAGATTTTGGAGGAGTACAGCAGAAAATTATAGAGATTTGCTTTCCAAAATCAACAAATTTTGTGGAACCACAGGAATACTGAATATGTCTGACTTGGCAAAGTTGCTGGGTTGAGACCTTAATGTCTATAGAAGATAACAGGTTTAAAATTAGGATGGCAGAGCTTACTATATTAACACTTAAGTAAAGTACTGCTTTATACTAGAATTATAATTGTGATTCTAAGGTATTTGCTTTTAGAGGTTATCAAAATCGGGGTGCAGTTTAAAAATAAATCTTTGCCATTTTTAAAAACAGCTTTTGGGTTTCCATTAATAGAAAATTTTCCTGTGCCAAAAATACAAATATTCCCATTACATAGCCTTCATAATGCAATGTCTATATATATTTTCCATGTTCTGAAGTGTTTTGGAAAAATTTTTTACTGAGCACCCCATGAGTTTGTATTAAAAACAAAAATTTGAGCAACTATGTGTAAATTAATTATAAGCAGCATATGGGTAAGGGAACAATCTAGTTCAAAGGAGGATTAATCATCTCCAGTTCAAGACATGTTAAACAAAAAATATTTCTTCCAGATTTCTCGATCTGAAAACCAAATCCTTGTGTTTCCACACACTAACATACATAGAAATATACATACATACAGAAAACTCAGAACATTTATTCTAGTTCATAAGGACTATAAAGCTATCATATTGCTCCCTGATGAATGCTTAATGAAAAGAATTCCATTTTTCAAAAGCGGTAGTGGGAAAGAGACTGAAGTGCAAACAACTGCCTCCTACTAAAACAAAGTAGGCTTGTTCATCTGTGTGATCCTTCCTGACTACCAAACTGGACATGTTCAATTCCACTTACTACCAGGATACAGTCATAAACCAGCATATATCAGACCATTATATACATGCACTATAGCAAGCATGTCTAACCTTGGTAATTTTAAGTGGCTGAGGAATTCTGGGAGTTGAAATCCACACATCTTAAAATTACCAAGATTGATCATTCCTGAACTAGAGATCTTTCATTTCCGTCAAACCCCAAATACCAGCTCAGGTAGCCACACTACATTCAGAATTGACCTATTTCCCTTTATGAGAATTTATCCAGGATCAGCTTTTGAAGGAATGTATTTTTCTCCTTTTTCTCAATAGCATCCTTCAAGCCTATATTCTTCCCAGTTCCAGATAGCTTGCATATATACTTTATAAAAAAAATGGATTAATGGACAACACTCTGTCATAAAGTGAAGGAAGCAAAAGTGATACAAGATCTATGGAAAATCTTATCTATTTGGATTAGATTTATTAATCCAATTTATATGCTTATCTTACAGGAGGCAATTCTAGGAAGCTATTAGGAAGATATGTAGGAATATTCAACAAGTAATAAAGTACAGAGAACTCACATCCACTTGTAGTTGCCAGATGTACAAAACCAAAAAAAGGATCAGATGTGAATCAGTGCCTGCTAATATTAGAGGCTTAACTTCTTCAACTTGGCAAATTCTAAGTAAATGCTAATTCCCATTGTGATTTGGGAACACGGGGAATTATATCCCAATGTATTGATAGGGTCCCAAATTGAAATATGTTTGATAATATTATTAGTGGACATATATATAAACCAGAAAGAAGAAAGGAAGTGTCTGATTTACTCTGAACAACACACATTGATTTATGGATCAAGAAGGGAAAAAGAATCTCATGAAACTAATTATTCATAAGCAACGGAGCCTTGCTTCTAAATCTGAGACAGACTTCCATGCCTGCCATCTTGAATGCTTTGACCCTCCCATAGATGTTTATGTAGGTGTCTTGTGGGGCTGACAAATTGGGATATAAATAAGCATCTGGCAACTCTGCAAAGAATTGCATCCACCAGGAATAATCTTGTTTCAACTGTGAAAAGGAAATTGGCCCAACTGTAACCCCAAGAGTCACTCTTTAAAACCCTTCTGTGATTATGCTGCTAAAACGTGACAATTTGCCATCATATGTCAATTGTGTAGGGTTTTTTCCCTGAAATGTTATTGATTTATTACATATATATTCTGCTTCAGTCAATTTGACCATTAACAATTGCTTAAGCAAGTTTAAATTTATCCAGATTTACTGTTTACATTTTCTATGTTAAAGTTCCCCTTCCCCTTCCAAAATTTGTAATAAACATTTTACAATAGAAAAATAACCCAGAACATACATTAATACTAAATATAAACTCACAGAGTTGGGAAATACTAGATTTCTTTTCTGCAGTTGTCAGCGATGCACAAAGTGCCTACTAATAAGCCAGATCTTAAGTTTGTCTAAATTTTTGTTTTTCTGGATGTGTGTACTTCTATTTTCAGTGCCTTTTAGCCAGCGCAGCCATAGCTGAGAATTCAGGGACTTGAAGTCCTTCTGACTATAAATTGCCAAGATTTAGAAATGCTGGCCTACACAGATTGGAAGGGATTTTATTTCCTGAATGTTGAAACAATGCAAAATAAATGTTCCATCACTAAATAACAGCACTTCTCCACAAATAATCTTTCAGGACTAAACTTCACTGTAAGTTTTATTCTACAATGTAGGAAGCACCTAAGTATTTTCTATATTTTTACATACTTCAATATGGTAAAACAACATTTTGCCTTCTCTGAATAACAAAACTGCCAACCTACCATTTTGCTTCTGCTAAAGCATATATTCCCTCTAACCCCTGGCTACAAAATTAAGGCTGCTAAAAATACATGTTTATTTTTTGTAGTTTGTAATTCACAATGGCTTTCTTGCGAGGTGGAGCTGGTAAATTGATATGTGGATAAGCACCTGGCAAGTTTTCAAGGAAGGGCCTGCACCAGGAATAATCCTGTGGCCACAGTGATAATTAAAAAGAGGAATTGGCATGACAAGCACTTTGGTGGGAAAGACTTCAAGTTGTGCAGGTGGTTGCTGGGTGTCTAAAAACTACTCTACAAATTAGATGGTACAGATGAGCCATGAAAGAGTCTGTGCAGCTTTTCCTTCTTTAAGTATACTGTATGTGTTTCTATAAGATCGTTTTAACAGCTCTACTGGTGTTGGAAAGAAATGAAAACAGATATTAGGCAGAACTTTACGGTTGGCTATAGATTAGAATCAAGTTGTACAAACATAGCCATTGTGGCTTATAAGCCATGGTTTGTAATTCAGTGCTCTGTGCAAACGCTGGAAGCAGCACCTAACCAGCCACAGTTGATCTTGGAGCAGCTATTTATTTATTTATACACATATTTCTATGCCGCCAATTTCCAAAGACTCTTGGTGGCTTACATAAGTTAGCAATCTATACATTTTTTTTTATGCGTAAGCTAATCCCACCCCCCCCTGCTGGCCGGTGTGATGTTGCTTCCGGGCATCTCCGCATTTCTGCTCTGCCCTGGCAGGAGGGTGGGTCACCTTCATCTCGTCACTCATTCCGCGCCCCTTTCCCTCTCACCACTCACCTCGACCGACCCACCGAAGCCGGCCAGCACCCACCGAAGTGGTACCCTATTTTATCTACTCGCCAGTTGTAACGTGCTTTCGAACTGCTGGGTGGGCAGAAGCTGAGGTGAGTGACGGGAGCTCACCCCGTCATGTGGAGCTGTGGATCGAACCTGCCAGAATGCTGGCCGATACAGGTTGGCATAACTGGCGGCACTAGTCCGCTGTGCCACCGCACCTCATAATAATAATAATAAATTATCATTTATTTTACAACCTTTCCATTACATAAACTTCATCTATTACCAAGGGGATAAAATAGGACTGTCAAATAACCATCATTTGGACATATTTCCTGATTTGGAAACAAAATAATTCAGTATAAGTGTTATCTAGTCCAAGGCTATCTTAAAAGTACAAAGCCTAAGAAGAGAGTAAAGAGTCAATCCATGGTGAGATACTCATCAAACTTGGATAGAAGTTGGCTAGCAGACTGAACAATGCACTGTTCACTTGGTTGCCATTTGCCTCTACTAGAGTAGAGTGCTGTATGATAATTTATTATAAACAATGACAGTTGACTTTTACACATGCACCAATACAGTATATTACTGGTATTTTACTAAGTTGGACTGGGATTCAATATTTATAAAACTGAACACAGCCTTGGGCAACAGCTACTTAGATACTTGACAATTCTCTCTGACAGCAGAAGCAGCTATTGTCTGTTGCAACAACTGGTAGGAAGTGTCCCACTTCAGAGCTGCTGCCAGAGCTAATGGAGCTCTAGGCAAGATGCCACTGGGGTTCACACATTCTTCAGCTCTCCAATTCTCATTTTTCCCCCTTCAGATCCACCCTCTCAGCACTGTCTCCTTCACTCCCTGCACATATGTTGCCTTTTTTCCTCCATTCACCAACCAGTTGCATATCTACTGATTTCTGAAGGATGATGGTGACATGTCCTGCTGAGTTTGTATGTTTGTAGGACCTTTGATCTGCACTTAGTTGCAGTTTTGGTCTAAAGTTATGTAAGCCTTGCCTAGGGAATTGCACTGGAAGCAAGAACAGAGAAAGAATTACTTTAGGATGTATGTTTATAATCCAAATAGAACAAGTCAATGTATGAAATACCTTTATTTTATGAATGTAAATTGCTTACCTATCCAGGAGCAAACTCTGTTGAACACAGTGGAAAGAAGACTTACAAGATTGCTCATGATTGATAATAAGCCTAACTGAATGCTTCAGGACTAAATAAATACACTCTGAAATGTATATATTTGAAAATCCTTAAAATAACTGGTGTTTATTTATAGATCTAATCCATTGTGTCTATCTAGGTATAATCTTTAAAATTACAGGATTGAGATTTGTCCAGTGATGAAGTTGCACTAGAGAGAAATTCTCCGTAGCCTTATTGACCATGGTTTTTATTGAAGCTGTTCTGGTTGCTATTTATTATTTCGTTATATTTTTTCTTCTATTGTTAAGTATTGTGAGCTACCCAAAGTCATGGATCTGAGAAAGGCAGCTATCTAAATTCCATAAACAAATAAGTAAATGCTCAAGACCTCTAACTCCACTTGAAAATATAGCCACGATTTATCACAGCCAATCCAACATCAAGGCTCTAGCAGTAGGGACATTGGCAAGGCTAGGGAGCTTGCAGGGAGCCAACAGTCCATCAACGCTTGTGCTGTCTGCCAAATTGTATCCCACAGAAAACCATCAGGCAATTAGTGGTGGAATGAGTGGCTCATTCTAGTCCTTCAGTTTTGTACCTAAACATTCCTCCCTTCCTCTTTCATAAATAAATAAATAGACAGACAGACAATTGTTGCTAGAGTTTCTGTACAGTACTTTCAGTTTCATTCAAACTCTCATTGGTGTGTGATGCTTCTTCCCTGTTAGGATCCTTTATGCTGTCATGCCATAAGCAGAATTACTTTATCAGAAAATCAGGATGAGCCAATAAGAATAAGCCACCCTTGAAACACAAGACAGACATTGGCTTTGAGTTCCTTAATGACAGTCGTTGTTTTAAATAGAATTTTGTCCCTGGTGGTTTCATTCTGACACAAAGATAATTTAGGAGTTATCCCAATGGCAAGGATTTGGTTACTGCACCAGACATCAGCAGTTCTGCCTTTATGAGGTTTACACCTCATATGGAAAAGTCATAGGTGAGTAATCCTATTCATTTATAAAGTTCTAAAACCAGAATGCCAGTAGAAATCAGAGGCTTCTGTTTTTTTTCTCTCATTCTCAGGATATTTTAACAGGGTTGTTGTGGGAGGGAATATAGGAGGAAGAAGGTGTTTATTGGATATTTTTGCTGCCTGAATTATTTGTCAAAATAATAAACGTGGGATATAAGTAAATAAATAAACTTTGTGTGGTGTTTTTGAGTCTACTTTATTATGATGTGGTAAAGAGTACTAAGTCTTATTTTCTGTTCTACAACTTTTTTATTAATTGTGCAATCTTCTAGCCTGCATTCCCAACTCTGCTTTCCTTCTGAACGTTTTCCTTTGAATTTAATTGAAATGTGGTACAAGATAATGGAACCACGATGGTATAGTGGTTAAGCTGCTGGCCTATCAATCAGGAGACTGTGAGTTCTAGTCTTACCTTAGGCATGAAAGTTGGTGGGGTAACTTTGGACCAGTTACCCTGTCTCAGCTCAACTCATCTCACAGGGTTTTTTTGTGGGGAAAGTAGGAGGGAAGAGAATTAGGTATTTTCACCACCTTGGATGGAATAAAAATATAACAGATGGAATAAAAATATAATAAAAATATTTTAAAAATATATCAATAATAGAAAGTTATCAAATGTTCAGTGAAAGACAAAATACAGGCATTACTTCATAACTCAAGTAAAAAAATCTCTGTACTTTTCTTTAGAAAATTTACTCTCAATTAAAAGGAATTTATGGACCTACAAAGCAGCTCCAGCCAGCTGGCCGATAGTGAGGGCTGCTGTGAATTGTAGTTCAGTAACATCTGGAAAGACATAGATTCCTGCCCCTTATTTCAGAGCCCCTTATGCTTTTGAGCGGGGGCAAGATGGTAGGTGGAGCTTGGAATATCTTCTTTGAATGGGTGTGTAATGTAGACACACATGCAGAAGGGATGGGGTTTCATTATGATGTTCTGTCTGCCCTTTTCCCAACTTCATGAGACAGTGTTTAAAATGGGAGCCGTAATTTTTCTTTGAGAAGCAGTACTAATTTATAATGTTATAATCTGGCTTTCTGTGGGAACTGTCAGATTGCTTCATGTTTACATTTTTAGCATGTCTGAAACTTCATTAATTGTTCCAAGTCATTGAAGATTTCCCACTTAACAGAAAGTTGCATTGCTATTTTATATATCTAATTTGTTTCTGTTATTTAATAAAAGTTAATTTTCTTTGACAGGTCAATATCTCTGTTCGGGCAATGTCATCCCATGTCTTCCTTAACAGGTGAAGAGTGGCAAATGCTTTGGTCATTTAGGAGACTTCAGCAATGAGCCAAGCTCCATGAACACAGGACAATTATCTGCTATAGGCAGGATGCCAATAAGACTAGGTTTATATTTTCTACCCAAGGTGGGATGGATATGAAAATGTAGCCAAAAAGATGTGTTATAGTTGAGAAGGTGAGCAAGGAAGCCAACTTCCTATAATTTAGGATTTCTATGTATATTCTTATTAATCTAAGTCATATTTAGATTAATCAAAAATTGCAAAAAATGCAAAACTTTTTCAAAAAAGGTAACTGGACTTTTATTCGTAGATTTAATCAGAAATGTTTTGTTTCCTATCCAGGGGACTTTCTCAGTCCATGTGGAAATGGAATTGGTGGCAAGAATATGTATACATTTCTCAAAAGACAGGCTACTTGACACAAACCAAAGAAAGTTCTCACATAACAAACTAAACAGAGTGACAATGCTGAGTAATAAAAATTTAGAAATCAGTTTTGCCCTTAAGGGTCAGCATAATAACACATTAGAGGGAGCTAAAAGGTTTTTGTGCAGATGAATTAAAGCTACATTGTAGCTTTGGAATCTAATTGGAATCTAATTCCCTCCTTCCTGTTAAGGAGAGGATTTAACATGTTTACATAAATAGATTCTTTGATTCCTATCAAAAGCCAGTTTTTTAATTTAGGACATCTTCATTGTTCCTTCCCCATGCCTTAATACTCCACTTCCATTAGCTGCCTTATTTGCCCCAGGGACAATATCCTTGTCCTACAATGATAATGGAGTCTACTCATTATGGTTGCAAGTGGGGATGGCCATTAAGTGAGACAGCCTTGCTTAACAACCTCTACCCTCTGCTCTCCCTGATTCTCCATTGAACAAACATGCAGGTTGTTAAATGGGGTGCCTCATAGGTGAGGAAGGCCCTGGAAGGCCCTCTACCTAGCTGGGTCTATAAAGAAGGGAGACAAACTTTTTGGTGCTTGCAAAGCCGAAAATAGCCCAGCAGTGGGGAAAGAACCCATCTAAATTTGGGCCCAGTGCTGTGTTTCAGTACCAAAGAGGTTTCCAAACAGACCTCTGTGCTTGGCTGATGAAGCTGCCCTTGTAGTCTGGGTCTTTGCCCCAATCAGTTGGCTATTAGGAGACTGCAGACCTCCCTTTGTTCTTGCTAGACTTTGAGGAAACCAGTCCCCTGCATGCAAAGATGGCAGCTTCAGGAGGAACTTTCCAAACTCTGTCTCTGGAAATGAGTAATTTTCAAGAAAATTGTAGGAACATGGCCATGAAATCACTATGAGCTGAGCTTGACTTGAAGGGAATACAGTTTGATTCATACATCACACTAAACCAGTGTAGTTTGCTTGATTTTTGCTAAATGGGTTAGGTAAATCTGGACATCATGGTTTGCACCACGAAGGATGGCTTAGTATAAGGTATGAATCCAAATAGCAACTGTGGGTGAACTCAGCAAACCATTAATTAAAGGTGCAGTGCTTATTGGGATATATAGTCATCCATCATGGCTTGTAGAACAATGTTTATAGCTTAGAGATATCTGTTGCAAGGATGTGGGCAACAAGCCACAATTTAAAGCAGCTGTGATTTAGTTTCACATATAAACTCATCAGTTTCTCCATTCCAGATTAGTCATACTCTATCTTGTAAATGTACATTTATTTATTTCATTTATTTATCAAATTTCTGTACCAACCATCACACTTGTGGGTAGTTTACAAATAACATACATGGAGAAATGATAGGTGAAAAAAAAAATCCAGCACTGTTTAAATCTGGCCCTCTGCTGTTTTGTTATATATTTCTTGAAGTTGCATTTCTTAATAATGAAAACAAGGCCAAATTAAATCCATTTTGACCCTCACATGGAATTGAATCCAAAGATGCTTCTCAACAACTCCTGGGGCTAATCTTCTCCATATCATGAAATGTGAGAAGAGGCCTTCAAGATTATGCTGCTTTTAAGCCTCCCATAATGCAACTACCAACCAATATGAAAAAGTGAAGTGTCTTTTTTTCTCCTCAAAAAAAAAAAGATTGGCCATTGATATGACACATTAAAATTTAAGAGGATTTTACAAGTAGCAGACCCTTTAAAAGAATTGTGGCAGGTCAAGATCTAATGAAACTAATAATTTCATTAAATCAAAAGCAGAAACTCCAGTCCACTGGGACAAAGAGAGACTCAGTGAGATAGAAACAAAAGAACCAATTACAAGCCAAGCAACATAGTTAATTCAGGCACTTTCCTCCTCTTCCCATGCCTGAAATGGTGACTTCTTAATCCTGTATGTTTTCTGATGCACTTTTGACAATGAATGACAGATCCAACTGGGAGGACTTCCAGTTGTAAAAAGGAATTGTATCAAGAGTGCAATGAACAAAGGCTTGTTTTTCATCTTAATCAAGGGCCATGGATGTTTTTTGGGGTTTAGATAGCAACCTGATAAAGAATAGTGACATTCAAGATGGAAGAATGGAAGATGGCAAACTGAGAGACATTCTTTTAAAACAAGGAAACTGTCTTCAGTAGTATGCAAAAACCACAGCCTTTTTTTTTTTTAAAAAAATAACAGAGTAGTAAACGTGCTAGAAAAAGAAAGGGTAAAGGCTTAATTACAGGCTTGGTTATTTACGAGTGGCAGATGCTGGTATGACCTCTGAGTTTTTAGCCAATCCAGGGTTGCTATAAAGTAGACAGGAAAACCATCCAGAAGGGAGGTGGACATCAAGGGAAAAAAAAGTTGTGTCTGAATGGGAAGTAAATCTGTTGAAAGTATTGTTTCTATAAGAAGGGTAGCACTATTTTGATCCCCTTGTCAAATACGTGGGCTGACTTTGTTCTTTACAGGAATCTTTACAGGAATCTTTACAGGAATTTTCATACAGCATGTATGAAAAGTCAAGACATATAAAGAAGAGGGAGAACTTTCATTGCACAATTGGGGCCACTCTCCTGGTTTTCTTGACCACACCTTGTGGACATGTCTGGTTGTTGAAAATGTTATAGACACTAGAATTGAATCAAATTCTGGTGTGACGGCGAGGGTTGTTGTTATATAGGGACTATAGAGACCTAAATTCAGGGCTAACCCCAGCTATAGAAGCTCACTGAGTAACTCTGAGTCATGGTGCAATCTCTGAATCCAACCTCCTCTGCAGGATGGTTGCTGTGGGCCAGACTGGAGGAACTGGTGCTTACATATTGCTGCCATGAGCTCCTGAAAAGAAAGTTGACTAACAAACAAATAAATACATTTTCCTCGAAAAATATGGGAAAAGCCAAAGCTGGTATAACTCAGTTGTTCAAATAGAAAAAAAGAGGTCTATATTTTTATAGGGGGTGGCAAAAATGGAGAAAATATTAAGTATTTTTTGTTTGGTTAATTTATTTGTCTAGATGATTTATATGATCTCCCAACTCATTAATAGCAATTCTGGGCAGCTTACGTATGATTAAAAACAGAAAGAATGAACAAATGCACACAAATCATTATACATGTTAATTGAGGCTAAACCATAGCAATATTCCAATTAAAAGTCTTCCAGCATAGATTCATCCAATGCTCTGGCCCAAAGCCTGGGGGAAAAATAGATTTTAAGAAGACTCACCAGGTTTGAGACTATCTGAACCTCAAGAATTCAAAACCAAGACCTTTCTCTGGATGGACTGGTGAGTTTCATTTGTTCACATTCTTGTTTAAGAGAAAACCTGCCCAATTGTGAGGACATTGATGAATTTTGGTAAGCTACTATTAAAGGAAAATTTCTTTGCATTAAGGATCATTTAGTTCACTATTTTCAACATTTATTACAATATTAGCAGAGTCATTTGAAGACATTTTATTGTGAGTGTAATAAGAATGATAAGTACCCAGTCAGTGTTCTGCTGAACTCAGTGGAATTTGGGTAACTCTAATAGGGACAAAGGGTGTTTGGTTCTGTGAGCAGTTAGGATGCTGGGCTTGTTAGCCAGAAGGCTGGTGGCTTGAGTTCAAGACCCAAGAGCTGCCATGTGATGGGGTGAGTTCCTTTACTTGTTCCAGCTCCTGCCAACCTAGCAGTATGAAAGCATGTAAAAATGCAAATACGTATTGCCTAAATTGGTGGGAAGGTAACAGCATTCCGTGCATCTCGGTGTATAGTTATACTGGCTACATGACCACGGAAACAGCTTCAGATGAACACTGGCTCTTCAGCTAGGAAATGGAGATGACCACTGCCCCCTAGAGTCAGCTATGACTAACAGGGGAAACCTTTAATAGGGACAAGAACATCTGCATCATTTAATAATCACCCCATGTTTTCTGGATTGATATCTAATCCATATATTATGTCCTTAATTGGGTGCCGCATTAATACTTGGAGCATTAATACTCCTGGCATGGAGAAGGCTAGATGCATATTTGTGTGCAAATGAATGAGTAGCTCTTTCTCAAGTAAAATAAAAGATTCAAAGAATGCTGTGGGTGTTACTCAAGAATGGATGGCAGTTAGTAGGAGGAGGATGGACACATTTCTGAATTCTGACTGGCACTTTTAATAAAGACTTGGGCTAAATGTAGGCTTCCATTCTGAAGCTTTAGGGGGAAAGGGAGCAACCCACAAAGCCTCTTAGATTTCAATCCTATTATGTATACTTACCTAGAAGAAAGCTCCATTGAAATCAGACTTCTGTGTGCCATCATCTCAAGGACTGCATTGTTAGGAATTTGATTCTGTAGCAACACCTTTTTTAAAAAGAAAAAAATCTTAAACTAAAGTTGACAAAGGGCTGTTGCATGGGGGGCACATTTATTTATTTATATATGTATCCTGCCTTTATTATCAAGGCAGTAAACACATCTAACTTTCCTCCTATTTTCCCCACAACAACAATATTGTGAGGTGAGCTGGGCTGAGACAGAGTGCCTGGCCCAAGATCACCCAGCTGGCCTTCATGGTTAAGGCAGGACTAGAATTCACAGTCTCCTGGTTTCTAGCCTGGTGCCTTGACCACTAGTATACCCCAACAATACTCCAGGCAAAGTTTGCTAATTAATTGCTTCCAGCTTGTATTAAGTATTATACTAAGTACTGGAGTTCCAGGCAACAGTGAGAATATGTAGGCTTGTTTGATTTCAACCATTAATTATTAATATCATAATTAATAATTTATAATAGAGTAATATAGTTATTATCTGTTAATTAATATAATTAATAATGAGCAATAATAATTTTAATTATTCTATTCTTGTATTATCTACCTCCTATATTTTTAATTGTATAGTCCCAGAGTCATGGATCATCTTTATATTTGATAAACCGTTTTAGTTATTTGGATTTAAAATCACTTAGCATATGTGGATTGTGCCTGAAACTTGATGTATATTCTCATTAATCCAGATCATGATTTATAGCAAAATTACAAAAATTTGCAAGACTTTCTCAGAAAGGCAACTGGACTTTTATTATTTGATGTTATCTGAAGACATTTTGTCAACTCTCCAGGAGACTTTTTCAATTCTATATGGAAAGGAAAGAGGTGGCAAGAATATATATGTTTCTCACAAGGCAGGATACAAGACACACACCAGAAAAAAGTTCTCACATAACAGGTTAACAGAGTAATAATGCTAAGTAATAAAGATTTAGAGACTAGTTTTGCCCTTCAGGGTCAGCACAATATACATCAAAGAGGGCTAAAAGGTATTTGTGAAGATGAGCCAAAGCTACATTATAAACAGGAGAAGGATTATTAAGGGGAAGGATTTAACTTCATTGTACCTGAAGTTTCTTGCTTTAAACTAGATCTCATCTTACACTTTTTTCTGGATTTCCCACATATCATCTCAATGCCAATTTAAAGTCTAACTATAGTTTTTGACATTATTGAAAATACATTTAGAAAGAGACTCCCTAAAATGTTTTGCAATTTGATTTGAAGACCAGAGGCAAACCGAAGCTTGCTGGTTCAGATATAATCAGAAGAAATAACTTTTCTCACCTTCAAGAGAAGAGAAAGGCAGAAATAATATCAGGAAGGGTATACTGTAATTGCACAATTCTATCCAGTGTCATCTTTCAAGGGGAAAAAATGGTTCAACCTCATTTCATACCAAGCTTTTGTTTGGCAACACTTCCTGATGGTTTTCATTTCCCTGGTGACATTGATTCTTTTAGTCTCCTTAAGAAGTATTTTCTGAACTCTTTTCAAGAATTCTGCCTGGACTACTGAGCATAGAATATGTGAGAAAGGAAAGTATCATAATTTGTTTCTCAATATTGCAATAGAAATATCCTTCCAAAATATTGTCCCTCAAATTAAATTGCTGCTTTAGAGAAAGGGCTATGGTTAGTCCACAACAAAGGCAAGCTAAAAAGAAAGGTGATATCAAATATACACCCCTAAACAACGAGTTAACAGTTTCTGCTCTTAATACTGGAAAGGGCTCCCAGCATGGTATTAGCAGGGAATGCAGTTGTGCAATTGCCGTTCCTTGTTGCAATTTATTTACTTTTCCTGATCTTCTTACTAATGAAAAGCAAAGCTGTTGCAGGCAAGCTGCAAAGGTGAGCAGGTCCTTATTAACAACCTAAATTGTCCTGAATGCTGCCTGCCTCCTTTCCAAACATAAGCCAGGGCATCGGAAATCCATACAGTCGGGCTGTCATCACTTAAGTACAGCTTATGGACAAGTGTCTACAAGCCAATTTCCTTAAAACCTCTCCCTTAAGAATAGCTGGGCTGGGTATAACAGCCAGGGAACTGAAGAACGTATCAATTAAGCATTCTGTTTAAAAGCTGCTCCTTTTGGGTAGGAAGGGACCGGCAACAGGCAAAGCTATTTGGCTAATCCAGGAACTTAAATGTAGAGTGAGTCAATGGGGCTCAGCAAAGCAAAGTTATTGGACCTGGTTCTTTTCAGCCAGAAGCTGCAATGTTTGTGTCTGTGAGAGAGAGAGAATAAGAGGAAAAATGAACATGCTTATATGTGTATGTGATTACATTATTTATTAGCAGATAGGAAACCAGAAGGGAGAGATAAGGACTAACAGTGGCATTGAGCCATTTAACCATGTATCTCCCAAAGAACCCGAACTACCACCACCACCATCTCTTCCTCTTCCTTATCTGGGAGGAGCCCTATTGTAGTAAAAGGACAGGATTCAGACATTGCACCAAGTGGTGATTTGCTTTAAGCATGGCCTATTTAATAAGTCACAATAGCTAGATTCACATTCCACACTCAGCCTAAATAAAAGTGTTACCATGGGGTACACAACTCAATTGAACTGAAGATCTTGACAGAAATTCACTGCTTGGGCATTCTTCCTCAACTATTCAATTACAGCAGCATCATGACCACCAATTCCACCATCATTTATTGTTAATTTTTGCATTGATATGATTTTGCTTATAATGTCATTTATCTGGGTGTAAGAGAATAAAGTCTGTGGAGTCTATTATTTCTCCAGGAAGGAACTGCTGAATTCAAATTCTCCAAATATGAAATTCTGAATTTTGCCTCAATACTACTTGTTTTGAAACTTTGCTCAGAATCCGTTTTTCCACATTTCTTTCCAGGAAGGGATTGAAGGCTTAACGGAATAGGAACGGATTAGCAAAAACGGAGTGTTTTGCCTTGAAAAGATGGAAATGTTTCAGCTAAATATGCACAGGAGCAACCTAGTGCTTCTATTATTTCATCAATCAAGTACATTGCCTTGACAGCACAGAATCCGGACTAATGTTTGTTTACTTTTATTCATTCATTTATGTGTCCCATTTGTAATGTTTCTTTTATTTCTCCCTTTTTTCTCCCTTTGGTGCTAACAAATCAATTTTCTGGAACCCAAAAATGTATGTATGTTCTCCAAGTCACAAGTGAAATATATACTTTTCTAGATGCTACATTTCTGAACTCATTCAGTTAAATGGACTGTATTACCCCAAGCTTTCTGAAAGAATGTATTGAAATTAAGAAGTATCCTGAGCATCCTATGGTAAAAATGATCTTGAAAGTAACAGGGATACTCTAAGAAAATAGAGAAGCAAAATAAGATAAAAAAAATGGCTAGTGATCAAAGCAGCTTTATTCAAAGCCTTTCATCTTATCAGACTGATTGTACGGTTAGACTAGAACAGTTTTTATTGATACGTCCAGTTAAATCTGAGGAGCCAGTCCAGCACTCTGGACATCTTAGCTTTATTCCACAAGGAGAAGAAAAGAGCTGTCAAAATTGCCTTTACTTCATTCTCACAAATCACTTGTCTAAAGATGACTTCCTCCTTCACCCCTTTTTGATCCTTCAATCCAATCCCTTCAACAGTTGTCTGGGAATGAAGATTGATGTGGTTGTGGAAAAAGAAGTCCAACTTGCTTCATGAGCCAAAACAAATTTAGATTTGTTCTCGGTCTCCCTTGGATGGCTCATGTGCCCCCTTCCATATTGCACTGAAGAAACAAACATAAAGAAGCGGAGCACCATATGAAATGAAATTCAAATTAAGTTTTCAAAATACAAACACAATGTTATATATTGTATGAAAAATTGGGAGATGAAGAGAAGTTAAGTCTGCCATTCCATGGAAGTGCATTTCTTAACTATCTCTGCAATCACCATGATGCTAATGGTTTAGCACAGCACTTTTTTTGAAAGCATGTAATAAGTTAAATGATTTTACTCCAAAGCAACTCTAACGCCAAACAATTCTATACAGTAAGATTTTCAATCATCCTTATGATTTCAAAATGAAAGTCTCCTTTAACTTATGCATGAAGAAAACAAAAAGCGGCAGTATTATGGCATGCACTCATGCAACCACAAACACATTTATGGTGTAGTGCTTTTATAAAGTGGTGTCTGACATGTACTTTCTCAGCCCATCAATTATATTAAGATGTTTGTAAAATTATACTAATGAAGGAAAAGCTCTTTTATGTGTGGTTTTAAATTTACCCCTTAAGCTTAACCCATTTCACATATCAAAACATTCTTCATTTATTCATACATCAGGGACCCTGTACAAAAAAGCCTAAGGAACATGCGATGTGCCTTAGTTTGGAACACATTGTGCTGTATGAAGAAGGTGTCAGTTCTCTTGATCTCAACAAGGCTGTCAGTTCTCTTGTCCAATGCACCTTATGCTTTCTTTTCTCATCATGGTATTGTTTCTCAATCTCTCACTCTGGTGAGAGAAAGAGAAAGAATCTCTCTTTTTCCTTCTATTTTCTTTGCTATCAGTGCATGGTGGTCTGCTCTAGACAAGGATCATGGCAGTTGAAGAAGGGGATCCTATTGTTTCCTCCAAGGCAATTTTCTATAAAAGTTTTCTGGCCACCCTACCAAGAGGGAAATAATTTGATTTTCAAAGAAAACTCAGTTGATGCAAATTAAGCCCCAGGGACAACTTAAGGGGGTATTGTTTCTTTCAAAATTTTGGGGCAGTTGGGGATGAAAGATAATGTTCCTCCTTCCATACATAGTTCTCACTCTGTCTTAACCACCACTCTATCCATCCTTCTGTGTCTTAACACTGTTGAATAGGTTGAAATATAGGAGAAATTGTTTCTTGTTATTTGGAACTTGTCCGGGTAAGGAAAATAGGAGACCGATGATGGTGATCTCTACTCACGTGTCTGTGTGTCCTCGTATATGAAAGACAATCTTTGCTTTAAAAGGCTGTCCAATCCAGCTGTGAGTTCAGAGAAGACTTGAAATTCCCCATTAGTTCTTATAGCACCAGCCTAGCATGCACATCACTGATGACAGGTTTCCAAGCTACAGGGAGATATATTGGATTTCTGTTTAAAGTTTTTGCACGAAATCCACAGCCATTCCTATATATATCAGGATATGCAAATTTAAGCAAATATGCATGTTTTATTTTTTTGTAAGATGCTGGGCTTGTCAGCTGAAAGGCTAGCAGCTTTGAGTTTGAGAGCCAAGCAATGCATAATGGGGTGAGTTCCTGTTATTCGCCCCAGCTCCTGCCAACCTAGCAGTCGGAAAGTAGTTGGAAAGTAAATATGCAAGTAGATAAACAGTATTTATCCTTTGGTGGGAAAGGTAACAGCCTTCTGTGTTCCTTGGCATATAGTCATGCCGACCACATGACCATGGAGGTATCTGGACACACTGGCTCTTTGGCTATGAAACAGAGATGGGCATTGCCCCCCAGAGTCAAAAACGACTGGACAGGGGGAACTTTAGGTCAAGGTAAAGGGGAAACCTTTACCTGTACCTTCAGGAAATTATGCTAGAAGGCTGTATATTAGCAGATTGTTCTGCCTGCCTTGAATTGGCAATGCTGTCATTTTTATTAGGTTTAGTTTGCTGAAATTTATGTTTGTTGCATTATATACATATAAAAAACCCCATTAAAATATCACCAAAATAAAAAGATTTTTAAAATGGTAAAAGATATATAAGAGGGTGCATTCCAAATAAGCATCTAGCAAGTGGCACTCTCGCAAGGGACCCTTATGTCAATTGACAGAATCATGTTTTAAGGGCCTTCTGGAAGTCTTGGAGACAACTTCACCTCAGAAGAATGATGTTCGGCAGAGCAGGGCCACAAATTTGTTCTTCAAGTTTCATCTGCAGACAAAAAAGTCAAAGGACAGAACTAAAATGGCCTACTCCCAGCCAGGCCACCCATTTGGATGCTATCACCTACCATTCACTTTTCTCTTCATGTGGAGTACAAGTTGTCCATTTCATTCTATTAGTGCTATCAATGAGTCGAAAGGCAAAGTCTTTTTGCAATATGCTACCATGCTCAGAAAAGCAGACATTAAATTTAATAAAGTTATGTGCTTTTCAGATTGATCAAACAAGGGCTGATACAGATGTGTAGCCTAAGATCTTTGTACTATATTTGATTTGGGATTTATGTACAGGACACTTGATGAGTCATATATTAGACAGGCTGAGATCAATATTAGAGAGATATTTGCGCAACAATACAGTTATTATTGCATCAGACCAATGTTTCTCAAACTTGGCAACATTAAGATGTGTGGACCTCATCTCCCAGAATTCCCCAGCCAGCTATTGCAACAGCTCCAGGATTTAATGATTTTTAATTTGGGAGGGAGGGTGCTCTTAAAGGTAACTAATTCCACTAAGTAGATGCCTGGACTTTCGCCATGGAATCCACTCTGATGACACCACTGAATGTATGATTAGTAGAAAAGCATTATTAATATATATGATTCTATCCATTTTCTTAAGTTTCCTTTAGAAACAAAACAATTCATTTTAACATCCTTTCCCCTAGTTTTTAAACTGTTTTTAAAATTAATAGATACAAAAATATCCTTGTGATATTATTAAAAACAACAAGTTGAGGCTTCTTTCCCACTTTTTCTGACTCACATGATTTTCACATGATTAATGCATTGCAATATTGTGTGCTCTAACAG
>JANHZU010004427.1:251168-265189 GCA_032468055.1 Acrochordus granulatus
ATTGCATGTTGTCATTTTTTTCTGAAGTCATTCCAAACCTGGTGCAAATGGGCAATATTTTTAGTCTTAAACAGACTTTCATTTTGCAGGTATTAGGCCTGGGAAAAAATACTAAATTCTTTGAACGATACCTAGAGCAATTCAAGACTTAGAATGAGAAAATTACGATGTATGAAATACTGCTTATTCCAGAGTCCAGAGCTTAAAATGACTGGGGAGGTGCTATAATTTTCTGCCAGGGAAACATTTTCTTTCCTCCTCTTCCTTCATGTTTGATTATATTTTAACTGGTGCTGCTTTACATTCAATATGTTACAAAGTCAGATTTTTTTTGTAGGATTTCTTTTTATAACTTTTGTAATATTACATTTGACTTTATGGAATTTAAGCTACATAGCTCATTTTGGGTAATATAAATGAACAAAATTATATAAAATATTTAATAATATAAAGAGTCTGTCAAAAGCTTTAGCATTTTCATAAACCCATAACATAAATGCGGCTGAAATTGTGTTAGATGTAATAGAAAGAAAACATCAGTGGTAACAATTGCTAGGGTTAATGTTTTAAAGATCATTTGGATTTTAGGAAATAAAAGTAAAAGTTACATTAGATTACATTACTGAAGTGGCTTTGAAAGAATGTAACTTTCACGGATCAAAGATTTAAGTCTGATCATCCTTTTAATTGAAATTTATGTTCCTATTGCAAACATTTTCTTGAAGCATTACCATCTTTTTCATTTATAACCATTTTAATAATGCTTGTTTTTGGCAGTGTTGAATGACGTCAGAGCGGTAGAGAAAATGACACTTAGTGTTACTTCAGAGGATAATCTACTTGAACACATGCTTTATTTTAAAGCATGAACACATGCTTTATTTTAAAGGTTTCTCAGTTCGTTGTTGTTGTTCAGTCACTCATTGTGTCCAACTCTCTGCAACTCCATGAACCACAACACGTCAGGACTCCCTGTCCTGCACTGCCTTCCAGAGCTTGCCCAAACCCATGCCTACTGCATAGATAATGCTATATAACCATCTCAACCCCTGCCATCCCCTTCTCCTTTCAGTCGTTCCCAGCATCATGATCATTTCCAATGAGTAGTTCACATCCTATGAAAGGTAAAGATTCATGAGAAGGGAGAGTAGTACAGATTTTGGTGGATTCTTTTTTGGCATTTAAAAGTATAATCAGTCCTCCTTCACCTGAAAGTCGCTTGGGGCTTCTGCAGGTAACTAAGCACTAGATTTTACTTGGATGGAAATCTAAAAGCTACATATATTTAATTTGCTCTTTTGTTTTTGTGGACACTATTTTGTGTACATGTACAGATGTTTGTGCCTATGTTGGAGGCTGATTTTGATTTAACCTCTACTTGTCTGTCAGAACCAATGAGTAACAGTTGAACTGGAAAAAACAACAGACCTTACATTTGTGGGAAAATGCCAAGATTGAAAAAAAATGCATTTAAGGATGAATTACAAACTTCTCTCCAATGCTGATATTTATTCTTATTTTTCCCCAGTGGGGAATTTTTAAAATTCTTTCTTCTATGGGAAGGGGAATCATATCAAGACACTAAAGCAGAATTGAGGAACTGTTTTGGAGACTGGAATATGCATTTGAACTTTCTGAGAGACAGGCTGCTGTGGATGGAATGGGGCAGAAGTAGTTTGCACATGAATCAGGCCACATTTTGGGAGATTAGCTCCAGAAAAAGGTGTTTGGAGGCTGCTATGGTTTTACAGTCTTTGCTAGTACTTTAGAGTGGCTATAGATGCCTCATTTTGGTGCATGTACAGTTAAGGTTTTGTTCACACATGCAGTAAAATTAAGCAACAGCGAAATGTGGGTACCATATTTCTGAATACTTTGTTCAGTGAAAAGGCCTCTTCGCAGGATTTCTCTTGTTAAAAATGGATGGTGGAGCATAAAGCTGAATGCTACCTGTAAATACAAATTTGATGTTTCTTTCCTGAGAGATGTTTTAAGTGGAGAAGCCTCTCTGATCTAGTATAGCAGTCTGTAAAACTGAAGGCGTTATTTAATTGGTTCAGTCAGGATTGTGTGTGAAGAGTATATTGGGAAGAGGTTGTTGAGGATGGAGCCAGCAGGCAGAAGGAAAAGAGGAAGGCCTAGGAGGAGGTACATGGATGCTTTGAGAGAGGATATGCAGGAGGTCAGTGTGACTGAGGAGGATGCTGAAGACCAAGGAAGATGGAAACAGAAGATTCACTGTGGCGACCCCTGACGGGAGCAGCCAAAAGAAAAAGAAGAAGAAGTCAGGATTGTGTGAACAGTTTTTGAACTGACACCGGAAGTGAGACTTGAGTATCTTGTCCAGAGAAAGAGCTCTTATATGGTTTCCCAATAAAGTGCACAGGGTGAATTCTGATAATTAATTTACTTCAGATCGTGATGCCTGTGCCTTGTTGTTCTTGCTCCTCTGAATCAATGAGTGTTAGTTGCACTGCATATAGGACTTAAGTGGTGGCAGTGCTTTCAGAAGGCCTGCATGGCCAATGAAGGTTCAGCAAATCAGATTCCCATTATGTTCCATTCCACATGATTTTGATGGATGAAGCTGGATTTCTCCCAATTAGGCCAGTTCTGGTCTGCTGCTTTGGTTGTGGATGAGTATCAGAATAAGATGTAGATAATACTACTGTATGTACACATTGGAAGATCCTCCTAAATAAAATCTATATGGTCACAAAGAGTTGACATTGACTTGATGACAGATAATTAGCCAACCAACCCATCTATCAAATCAATAAATCATCAAAATTGCCAAAGGAATCAGAACATCCTTTTCCCAACCTAACGTTCAGAAGATTGGATTAAAACTGCCATGTTTTACATTATGCTGAATAAGTCTGTAACAGGGTATGGGGTTCTTCAGTATTTAATAAGTATTTCCATTAACATACATGCCTATTCCTGGTTAGAAAAAGCTTAAATCAAAGTTAGCCAACATTGGCAAATTTAAGTTATGTGGCCTTCAGTTCCCAGAATTCTTCAGCCAAATATGCTGGCTGAGGAATTCTCAGAGTTAAAGTCCACTCATCTTAAAAGTTGCCAAGGTTGGACACCCCTGACTTAAGTAGATGGGAATCATTGCATAGTACATCAGTTTAATAGTCATAATAATCAGCTGTTTATCCATTGTGTAATGGACAGAGATGCAACACAGAACCTATTGAACAATGTTATAAAACTGGTGTTGAAGTAGACAGTGTTTCAACCACAGAACATGCATCTATTATATTTATGTGAAATTTAAATTATGAAAGGAAATTTGAAAATAATAATTGCAGAGATATAATTTTATCCTGACAAAGCAATACAATTCTTAATTTTTACTTGAATAGAATGCTCATTTGTGTTAGAAAGGCTTGGGAAGTTAATAGTTTAATAATTTAACAGGATATCATGTTAATATAATTGATTCAAACATCTACTTTACATTACTAAATTTCTTATTTTTAAACAAATAGAAGCTGTGCGCTTTGTAGTTTTGTAAGCAGAAATATTTATTTCTCTGCTTTTCACTTTTAAAAAAGGAAACATCTTTTTTTTGTATCTGCAGAATATTTTAGCTCTCAACCCTCGTATACAAACTTACACATCTTTGAATTCAACTGCGGCAAAGAAACTAGAGAAAAAGCACTGGAAAAGAAATGCAGATAAAAACTGTTCAGTAAGTATCACAACTATTATTATTGCCTTTGGATCTGGGTGAAGGCTGAGTTCCTTAATTGTACACTAGATTGGAATAATTGTATATCAGTAAGCAAGTATCATTTTTCTTATCTTTCAAACTGTTGGCAATCTTGCTTTGGAGAGTTTCCTCAATCTATTTTTTACTTTATTTTTATTTATTTATAATATTTTTAAACTGCCTATCTTCCTCAAAGAGAAAGTCTTTTATGGGTTAGACATGGTAAGCTGAGGTAAGCTGAGGTAAGCTGAGGATCTTAGAAAATGTCAGGTCACATACAAGACAGAGTAGAAGTTTCCTTTTTTTCTTTTTAGAGGAATCACTACCAACTACTCTGGGAGAAGTATTTTATACATTTATTTATGAGCTTGATTTAAAAGATAATCTCCTGTATTTTTATTTACAACTGTTTTGATTAGCTTATTATCCTATTAGGCTGGACATAAATAATTGTAATAAAATAATTGTAATTGTAAATTACAGTCATTGCTTTTATGACTGGATTTCCTTGGAAAATGATATTTTTTGCCTTATCTATACCTCTGACAGGAGAAGAAAAACATTCTGAAATATTCAGGATTGGAGTTTCCAATTTTGGACATTTTAGGATGGAGCAAAAAGATTGATGCTTCCTTTAGCATCACCCTTGAAGGAGAGAGGGACTGGCATCTAAACAGAAGTTTACAATGCATCAGACACCAGCCTGGGAATTTGAGTGATTTAAGGCTGCTTTTTACCCTCCTTTCCTGTTGAAAAACATTGTGAACAGAGATGATTTAAACAATACTTGTAAGTGGCAGAGATCTGTGAGTTGAAATCACAAACACAGATTTAAGTATATCTTGAGAGACCATGTGGTATAGTGGTTAAGAAGTTTGTTTAGGGAAACCCAGGTTCAAGTTCACCTTAAGATATGGAAACTCACTGGACAATTTTGGCCACATCACTTTCTTTCATCCCAAACCTACTTAACAGAATTGCTGTTGTGGGTATAAAAATGAAGGGAAATTCCCATGTAAGCTGCCTGAGCTCCTGGAGGAAAGGTAGGATATAAATCTAACAAAATGAATAAAACAATGTGGCAGGGATTGTTGATTGTGAAATAATGCCTCGGGCTTGTTCACTCTGGTGGGAATGATGAAAGAAGCTATGCATGATTTAATGAGTCATTTGCAGTTTCATTGCTGTAGAGGCATAAAAATAAATAAATAAATGTTGTGCAGTATATTACATAAACATTTTCTTTCTAGAATATCTTTTTAAGTTGAAATATGGTATCCCTAATTAAGAACAACAAACAAAAAATCTATCTAAAACCCTACTGGGTGATATCTTAATATATTGGAATGAAGCCTTGATCTTGGGGTACTTTTATGAATTTTGAGAGCATGCAGTGGGTGTCTATTTATAATATGTCTGCCTGAATATGCATGGCCAATGACAAATCATCCTTATCAGGATGCAAACTAATCCCTCAAAAGTATTTTATAATCCCAGTGGAACTTTGTAGGCTTTAAAGTAATTCCTGTGAAGGGATATGTTGGTAGATTATGATATTACTTACACGTTATACATCATATTATAAGCCAGCATGAATCTTTTTGAAATGGGTCCGTGCATGTATTTGTATGTGAGTGAGTGCGTTCAATAATGAAACAAGACTGACACACTCCCAGGATTCCATTAATAACCCCTAGTACCTAGAATTATATCAGTGAAATTGAATGGCAAAAGAGAAGGTTTGTAGTAGAGAACAAGAGGAAGAGACAACAGAGCAGCAGCCAAAATAATTGGACTTTTAGAGGCTGAAAATCATCAACATATTTTGGGCTAGCTTTTTAGGTAAAGGATCAGAATGGAAATTATAAGGGTATTGGAAAGACCTTGGGATATGCAGCATAGCCCACAACTGGATAGTGGGTAAGGTAAGAAGTTTAGAAGAAACTTGCAAGATTGATTTTGGCCTCCAAACCCAGGTGGGAATCACAACCAATTAAGCTAATTCTGCTTTATTGTAAAGCTACACTGACAGAATCTTGCAAGACTGAAAGTGTAATTCTGTCACCTGTCTCTTCTACAGCCTGAGAAATTCGGGAGGGTCTCTTCTGAATACAGAAGAAGGGCTGGATATTTAAAAGGGTGGGATTTATAATTTAAAATCAGCTCTCTGAGGAAATACTGTCTCAGATTATATCCAATCACGAGGTGCAAAGGGGATATTTATTTGTTTTAGTGATTTTTATGGCTCCCTTCTCACAACAGTGACTCTGAGTACAAGAATTGAAATAACAACAATAACATATAACCCATGATGCCCAAGTCTAAAACAGTAAATCCCACATAGAGACCACAGCACTAGTAGAGCTCAACTAACTTCCTGGTTCGAGTGCCTTGAGAAGCACCATGTCCTCAGATCTTTCCGGAAGGCTAATAGTCCTATCTTAATTACTCCAGCTCAGGAAACTTAAATGACTTTGAATCCTTTTTTGAAAAAATAAAGGTCCCCCATCAATCACTTTGCATATGGGGATCAAAGTATATTACAGTGATTAAATAAGGCCAGAAAAACGGTAAAAGTATTCTCAAAGGATGCTACTGCACTCTATTTCTAGCTAGAATGACTGTTGGGCTTTGCTTGATAAAGATGGTTTCACATTGATAGAAACTACTCCCTCAAAGCTAAGCAACTATCAAGAGAGAGTATCCACATCTTGGAATCTTCCAGGAAGTGACTTTTTCTGCACCACCAGGTCCTTGAGCAGGATTGATTGCAATCTGGACAGGCATATCAAAGAGAGATTGGTTAGTAGCCAGGCAAAGTTACTTAAGCCACATTGCTTTAGCAGTTGGAAGATCATTCTCTACATGTATAGTCCACCCTTATGTTTCATTAATTTGCCTTCTTTTGAAGATGAAATCTGCTTTGGTTGGGTAAACGTAGGAATAGAATGAAGACCTGGCAGTGGGAATGGGAAAGAGATGAAAAAGATGTTAAAGAATTTGAGAAAATATTATTCTTTTCCCAAAGAAGAAAGCATATGAAATAAATTAAAAAAAAACCCTGTATTTAATTGTATCTGATATAAGACATTGTAGACTCTCAAGATGCTCTTATCATATCCTATAACAAAACAAAAAAAACATTATTGAAACCCTCCCTGCTTCTGTTTCTTCACCTTGTTCTCTCAAAGAATTGACAATTTGGTATCTTCCAATTCACATACAACCAGCATGTAAAAGATACCTCAACCCACAGAAGTGGGGATGGGAGAAAGGAGGGGAGCAATACTTTCAGTCTTGCATGAATCTGTTATTATCACTTTATGATAATGATAGAGCTAGTCTTCCTGGTTGTGTTTCTTGTATAGACTGCTTATCAGGACTAATGGCTGGTTTATACTTCTCCACACCTTCATGTAGGCATTGATGCATACCAATGCAGAACAGGGATTTTTGGGTAAGCGGAGATTGCAGATGGTCGCAAACAGGTGAATGTGCACACCTCCAAAATCTCAGCTATGTGTTGTGTGGAGGTGCATGTCCTGCATGCTGATTGGTTGATTCCTGCTGAGAGATGGGTGGAAGGTAACTTTGTTGTATGAGCACTCCCTAGCCAGAACCTTCATGTTCAAAGGAGGATGAATGGAACAGCTGTGCAACCATCTCTGAATGGCAAATGTGTATGGTCACACACCTGCAGTTGCAGAGAAATATAATCCATCCTTAACACAGTATGCCCTAATTTATAGAAAATGGCCCTATATTCAAAGATATTCTCCACTTCAGAAATGGGGAAGCCTATGCCATTAAACTACAACTCCCAGTATCCCAAATTAAAAAGCTCATAGTGAGAAATGGTGGGGGTTGTTCAGCCATAATTTCCCTGTTAACTGATACTTTATGGATGCCCATTGGAGCAGCATGCAAATTGTCTTGTTATGGTCTTTATGGCGAGATAGTCTACAATTCTACTTACATTGTTTTCAAAATGTAATTTTGCATCCATATCTATACATTGGCATCTGTATATTTTCTTAAAATCTTTTAGCCTTTGGGGCAATAAGGCATAAGTGACCAGTTTTCTTGTGTGACTCAATGGGCTCTCGAGTTTGGAGTTGGTGATGGGATTATAAATGGAAAATCCAATGCTTGAATGCTTTTTTATTAATTAGGTGTTACATAGTTGGGGTTGACTCCTGGTGGCTGAATGGACAGCTCTTCTTCATTGTGGATATATAAAATCTTTGAATCACTGACTCCAACATGTTTTGGAGAACCATTATGATAGCTTATTAAATGCTGGAGCAAGAACTTCTTAAGACTGGGAGAAAACAAGACACTTCCCACTTCTTAGCCCAGTCAATAAGTAGGGGCAGAAGCTGAACTAACTCTTGGGGAAAAAAATAAATCATTTCAAGTAACTGTAGTATCTTATTTTGGATTTCTTCCTTTCTGGGTCAATTGCTCCTCATAGATCATCTCTATATAATATTTGGCTCCAGGGCAGTACCTTTTGGACAATGAAATATGTATGTGATAATCTTCAGTACTATATTATGTACAATTGCAATTCTTTATAGATCTCTCTATGCTGTATAATTACAGATACTGTATACAGATGAAATGCTAATTCTCTGAATTCTTGGTCTTTCTAATCATAAGTATTCCACCAATAATTGATATAATTTATTAAGGAGAATCAAAGGAACGTACTTAGATGTTTTACTCTTTGAACTAATTCATCCTACTTTTTTGCATTATTTTTCTGAAGTTTTGAACAAATGTTTGCTGTTTATGTTTCTTTTGATGTGATTGTGGAATCTGGATAATTATATGTAATATTATGTTTCAGATATTATGCAGGGTGGACAATCTGGTTCCTTTCTTTCAGCTCCCTTCATCTTAACTTGAATAACATTGGAAAAGTACTTTAGAGTTCCGGGTCAAATAGCTAAAAGACATACAGTTCCTTCCTTCTGATTTTAGGCTATCTCAAAGGTTTTTTGTATTGATCCAGAGGATCATTACTAAGATAAAGGTGTAGCCTCAAATCAAACAAATTAATGTGTGATAATAGAGATTAGGCTATTGTATGTTGAAATCTGAGCTAAAGTTGCTTAGTTGACAGAGTTTCTCAAAAGCTGCCAATGCAATCATTTCCCTAAATAAACAGGGTTTTTTTGATGAGGGATTTTGCTCACCTTGGCTGTTCGCTTCCCTTACACTGTATCTGAAGTCAATGGGAATCGAGATTCTTAGGCTCTCAGAGGATTGACTCAAAAAATGAACTACATTCTTTTGATTATCTGTTATACTTTTTAAGTTGTTTGTATTTTTCTTGGTTATATGGATAGTTGAAAGGGTTTATTGACTCTGCTTAGATTAAAGCTTGAATGACTAATGCATTTGAATTTACAACTAACAATATAAATGAATCCTGTAATGTTTAAGAGTCTTCCAAGAGCTGCCGTGCAACAAGGTGAGCAACTGTCGTCTGTACCCATTCCTGCCAACCTAGCAGTTTGAAAGCATGTTAAAATTCAAGAAGATAAATATGTAGCACCTCCGTGGGAAGTTAACAGCATCCAATGCACCTCAGTGTATAGTCATGCCAGCCACATGACCACAGAAGCATCTTCGGACAATGCTGACTCTTTGGCTAGAAAACGAGCACCTCCACCTAGAATCAGCCACCATTGGCAGGAGAAACCTTTACCTTTTTAAAAAATGAATTGCAAAATAAACAGAATTTTATAACTTTGTTACAGCAGCTTCACAAGAAGGGAGGGGAAAGGAATATTAGTTTGTAGCTCCCAAGTGATGTTAGTCTGTTTTAACAGTATAGAGTAGCTTACCTTCTGATGCTTGAATTTATATAAGTTCTGATTTTATGGACCATTTTACACTGAAGAGGTAAATATACAGAGGACAATTTTGCATACTTGTCTTGTAACAGCTTCTAAAAAGCATCTTACCATAAGGTGTCCAGATTAGACATAGGGAAATATAATGTATACTGTTGCTAGGTAACTTGGCACTACTGTTTTTGAAAACATCTTTCCATTTGGGTGGTAGCTAAAAAATATCTATTGCAAGAAGAGATTAAAGGAAAAACTTTAAGAAAAAAATTATAAGACCTTGCAGAGTCTTGCAGAAGTTTTAGTAATTAACTTAGTGTTAATAAACTGAGTCAAGTCTCTCTACAGATTCTTTTATATCCTGTTCCCAGTGCTGCTTTGGCGTAACTATGGAATGTTCAAGGGCATTTGCTTCTTCTACTTGCATTAACTACAAACTCCTTTGTCATCCAAAGAGGGACAAAATGTGACTAATCATAAGTATCATGAGGGGAAACAAACCAAGATTTGACCTAGTTTATAAAATTATCTGTTTTTATAAACAGTAATGATGAACCACGATGTAATTATCTTATCTTGGTCTTTCTTTGTAAATGTGCATGGGAATTACACATGTGTTGCTACAGATTTATGTTTTGCATTATAGCTGAATACTGAATTAGTACTTTGAAGTGTTCATGCACGTGCATATATTTACTATTTAAATTATGTGGGGTATCATAACAATGTAAAGAGATGGGGGTTAAAATGGTGAACGGTTCTGGCCTGGTGATTTGACTATATTGAATGTGGGGAGTTGCAAAGAGGCAAGGATTAGAAAGGGAGATTGCAGATCGTAGTTTGAGAACATCTGACTTCAAGCAATTTTAACCAGCATATACAGGTAGTACTTGACTTATGACAGTTCACTTAATGATGGTTCAGGTGGCCTTAGAAAAACAGACTTACATCCTGTTCTTGCACTTAGAACTGTTGCACCATTCCTGCAATCATCTGATTACAATTTGGGCGCTGAGCAATTGGCTCACTTTTCCAACCAGTTTCAGAGTCTGACCAGTTTCAGAGCAGTCAGGTGATCATATAAAGGAAAAGTTACCTTGCCAGTTGTGACTGACTGTAGGGTGTGGTGCTCGTCCCTGTTTCCAAGCCAAAGAGCCAGTGTTTGTCCAAGGACGCTTCCGTGTGGCCAGCATGACTAGACGCCAAAGGCACACGGACACTGTTACCTTTCCCACTGGAAGAGGCGGCACCTATTTATCTACTTGCATTTGTATGCTTTTGAACTTGTGGCTTTTTTGCCAATTTCTAGCAAAAACCGCTCATTGGGGAAGCTGGATTTGCTTAATGACCACCGTAAAAATCGTTGCAAGATCAGGTCCGACTCAACCAATGACTGGAACAACTTACAATGGAAATTCTGGTCCCAATTGTGGTTGGAAGTCAAAGACTATCTGTAGTCTTTTTTAAATCTATCTGGAAAAGATAAAAATACTTGATTAGTGTATGACATTTTTGGTAAAATTAGTATACTACTACTCATTGACTTAAGGGGTTAATAAGTCAAGAGTTGTACACCAATTCTAGTAGAAAGGTATGAGTATTAGTTTAGAAAGGTATGAATATTAGTGTAGAAAGACATAATATACTAAAGGTATGAGTATCATAACAATGATACTAATAATTCTATACTAATTCTAGTATAGAAAAGTAGATGTGAAAAATATTCATATTTGCCATAAAAGATTAGAGTGATAATGTGAAAATGGAAATTCAAGGAATTAAGGAAACTATTGGAATATAATGCTGTTGAAAATATTGGGCTGTGAGTGATAGAAAAGGAAAAGAAATAGCACTGAAACAATTATAACTGCCTTATCCATAAAATAAAATAAAGAAGGTACAATATGTTCTGCATTATATGAGTTAGTTCTAATTCTACTCTATACCACAATTTTTTAAAAAGTTCAAAATTTTATAACATTTCTTATGGATTCTGATTTGGTGAAATTTGGTTGCGCATGTAGAGTTTAAAATAAAAAAAGGATTACACTGGAACTTAAATGTACTTGAGGAAAATAATGAACAAAGTTAATGGAACAGAGAAAGAGAGACCAGAGTGAGAAATTAGTTGATGACTACATAATTGTGTTTGAATTGAGTTCCTTTTAGATGTTTCTATGCTGTCCTTGATGTTGATGATTGATCTGTAGTTTATTGTCACCAAAGACTACAGAAAAACAAACAGTCACAATCTGATGGTAAAAAAAACCCAACAGATAACAGCTAGATAAGCTTACTGCTAGTTCAAACTAAATACAGTATGTTTAATTAAAGAGGAACATCTTAATTCCTTTCCTAAAAGCTTTCTAAAAGACTGACTAAATGAATGAAGATTTTGAATGAAAATTGATTCATAACCAAGGAGCAAAGTACCTCAGTAACTGGGAATCATCTTAAAAAAGCTTATACAGTATCTAGGCAAATTCTTACCAAAATAAGTAACTCCTCAGATAATTAGGACCCAAGTTGAAAAGGCCTTTAAAGGGATTTTTTTTAGAAAAACATTAAATTGTGCCTGCTAAACAATTGGCAATCAATGCAGGAATTTCATCAGAAACCTCCTGTTTTCTTATATATCAATTACCAGCCTGTCGACCATATTTTTTACTTATTAAAGCTTCCAGATACTTTTCGAGAACAGAATGCACTGTATTAATCAAGATGGGATATAACTAAGCATGGATATTTGTTTCTGAGGCAACTAAACCCAGGAACTGTCACAATTTATGTCAGTCTGATTCACAGCTTGATCACAATAATTGATTCAGAGAAAGTGTAACAGAGGAATCAAATCCCACTGAGATTTTTTGTTGTTGTTTAAAAAAAAGTACAGAGGAAGACCTGTAGACTGAGAGTATCATCCGTGCATGGTATTCACCCTTGTTTCTTTCTGTCTGTGGGTCTGCATGAGAGCAGCATGGATTCATCTGGATAAATTAAGGAAAGTTTGATAGTTCAACAGAATGGAAAATGGAAAATCTAGAGGCAATGCTATGAAACAGGATGAGGAACAATCTTGATGAAAGAAAGCTCTGGCTCTCAAAGCAGATCTGAATATTACAAAGTCATGAGATGAAAATACAGTATACTGAGTGAACTTACGCAGAAATTTAAGAATGGCCATCTTTCACATCAAAGCTTTGAACTAGCTAGTTCATAGATACCAATTTTCCCTGGATATTTTTATAAATGTACAGTTCCAAAGCAGCTATTACTTTCAAATTAAATAGAGACAGAAATACATATTTAATTGGATTCTGATCCAAATATTTCTTTATTTCTACCATCCACCAAAGTTCTAGCTTTACCAACTGTTCTGGAGCATGGACTTCTTTAGCAAAGCTATCAGGTCTGGTGAATAAAGTCCAAGACACAAAATATTCATGGAGAGAGCACTAGTTTGAGTTTCCCAGTAGATGTGCACACAAAATAGAAAACTTGTTCTGTTTCAAGCTTGGATCAAGATAAAAGGCATTTGTTTTCTGGCAGGAACAAACTTAAAATAACGAAAGTGTTTCTTGTTTTGATGGAACAATATTTTAAATATTTTAAGTGCTCAGTTGTCGGAAACAGTGGAGACTTGAAACAAGCTGTTTATTTCCATATTTTGTCACAAAGGCCATGGAATTAGATGGGTTAAGACAGTCCCTAGTGACTTCAATTGGCAACCCAACTTGCAGAAAAACTGGACAAAAGAATTTTTGAGAACAATTTAGAAAATTCCCAGCAAAAATGTAGCTTTAAATAAAGTAGAATTAGCTCATCTTGTCGTGATACATATCTGGTTTATCCAAGGAGGCCAACACTCATTTGAACATGGAGTGATAAATGGACATGTTTGAACCTACAGAAAATTAATTATACTCTGGAAATATTTGAGGCTGTAGAAAGACAATACTTTATATTTTGGAAAATAGAGTGTGCACATATTGTCTGCTGTGGGATTATCTATGTGAATGAGCATAGGCAAAGAAATACAGACTAAAATAATGATATTACTGCTGAACCATGACTTTTGATCTGGCCTTTTGCTAGTGCTGGACACAAAGGGTCTTTACAGTCAGTCCAGGATATCCATAGCAGAGTAACAAAAAATATCTACACATCATATTGTTGTAAAAAGTAAGTAAATAAATCACACACTAATGCTCTAAGGTGGCAGAAAATAATTATTTCAAATAATGCTAAAGAGTTAAGAATAGCACAGGTAAATAAGATTATCTGCTTAGAAGTCCCCATGATATGGCCAGACATGCTAAAAAGGACCATATATCAGAATTTCCAGCCTTCTAGCTTTCTGTTTTTTATTACTCCCACTGTGCCAGGCCACCTTGGCTCTTCAATGTTGTTTTACTCTTTTGCTTCTTCAAGTCACAACT
>JANHZU010004427.1:294951-306713 GCA_032468055.1 Acrochordus granulatus
TTGTTTCAGATGTTAGGGACAATAATTTCTACATCAAATTCCATTGAAAATGATTTTTGGTGAATATTTTTGGGGGCATGGAACGGATAGTCTGACTTTCCATTGTTTCCTATGGGAAACCTCTTTTCGCTTTAAGAGCATTTTACACTAAGAGCGTTCTTCTGGAATGGATTAGTCTTGTCTTCTGAGGCTCCACTGTATTTTTTCTTTTTCTTATCTCATGCTTTTAATTTCTTTGACTTGCCATATCTTCTTTTCTTAGCTTTGCATAACATTTTTTTACCCTCAAAGTAAGATAACAATTTTTACCCTGTACACTAGATCCCTGCCTCTCCTTACTATCTGAGGAGTTACAGTAGTTTACTTGACCTGAGAGACTGATAATATCTCATTGTGAGATGGAACACTGCTGTTGACCTTAAAAGAAGCTGTAATGTGTCTCCTCCTTAAAAGGTCATTCCAGAGGTGTTAGACAACTGTTACTTGGTCTCCAACCTTTCCTTTTTGATTTCTGTGGTACATTACCTTTTAGGGATGTAGATAATGTGCACCCACCCTTCTTTCTTTACACCTCTGAAAATTGTTGATACAGTCAATCATAGTATCCTTCTAGACCACTAATAGGAGTTACATGATTCTGCTTCTTTCTCAGCTGGGAGTTCTTATCAACGGTGGTGGGAGGGGACAGGTTGGGCAAGTAGCTGGTCCTTGATGGTGCCACAAGTTTGATCTTCTCCACTCTCTTATGTAACTTTTATATGAAGCCACTATCCAGGCTGGATTGGTGATGTCTTTGATATCTTGCCAGATGCCTGGAGACTATGAGAGTCTTGAAGGGAGAGAACAGGATTAAATTTAATCCTAGGAAATGGAGTTATATTTTATCCATTGGGCTCTCTGCTGTACTGGAGTTCTTCATGGGATGAAATACCTCTGAGTCAGAGTTTCTTTTGCACCTGTAGCTCTTGCTAGAACAGTAGGTAGGGGCTACATCCAGGGCTTTTCCCAGAGTTGTGGTGTGTCTATTATGGAAAGGGGAAAATCTTGTTTCAGTGACCCATGTCTTTGTCATCACCTTTTTAGGCTACTACAACATGCTTTAGATGGAACTGCCTTTGAACGTTGCTCAGAGGCTGCAACTGGTGCAGAGTGCAGTGGCCTGAGGGCCAGCCTTTGTTTACCAATGGGAGCACTTTACACCAATGCTGTGGCCTGGATACTGATTGCTAATAAGCTTTCTGGGTGCAATTTAAAGTGCTGCTGCTAATCTGTAAAATCTTTCATAGCTTGGTACCAAATTATTTGCAGAATCCTTGTATCCTCCTTTTGAATTGGCCCAGCCAATTTGACCTACCTAGGAAAAACTAATGGTTCCCCACTTTAGGGAGGTGAGATGGGATGAAGCTTGGTGGTATTGTTTTTAAAGAGCCAGTCCTTTGGAACAGCCTTCCAGTAGATATTTGGGTGGCACCCATCCTGACTGCCTTCAGGGAACAGCTCAAAATGGAAGGCATTTGCGATATGATTCATTGTGGGCTGGGTTACAGTTTGGTTCTTTATTCTTTATTGTTCTTTATTCTGCTTTTTGAATAATGCTTCAACTGAAATACTTTAGTCTGTGAAAGTAGGTTTTGTAGTGTTCCTTGCTCTGTGTAGCACTTTAATTATGAAGGTGTATCATTCTGAACATTGAGGGTCTATGTATATTCTCATTAATTCTGGTCATATTTTGTAGCAAAATTGCAAAAAAATTCATTGTTCAGAAAATGGTCCAGTTACTTCATAGACTATATGGATTCCATATCTATGGATTAGGCCAAATTTTTCTAGTCTGTTTACAAGTTAGATACATGTCCGTGCCATACCTGTTGAAATTTCGAGGAGAAGGGAACATTTACCTGAATGTGATCTCACCCAGCCTAGTTCCTGGCCAAAAAAAAAAAAATAATGGTAAGATTGGCTTGGTTCCTGAGGGACTGGAGAAATCTCCTAGCTAGGCAAATAAGACTTCATATATAGAGGTATATTAAAGTGTTAAATTCAAACAACAGGACTACATGATGCTTCATTGTGAACAGTCTCAGGTCTTTTCCCTAATTTATCATATTTTGTGGATGACTGGAGTCAATGGTTAACTCAGTCAAAAGGATCATGAATACACCTTTTATCCTTCTTAAGAAGCATTTGGTTAGAATGGAAAGACCAAGATTATAAAGCCAATGTGGCCACAGAATACCAAATTAGAAATCACAACAGGAATCACAGTGAAAAGAGAAAAGTTATCAGAATTTATTCTGTTTGATCATTGAGGAGAAATCCTCTTAAATGTGTCTCCTTATATTTCTGCTGTTTTGCTTGTTTTTCAGAAGATCAGACTACACTTATACTTATGGTTTATGGTTGGGGAAAGAGGTTATGAGAATAAATACTTTCAATGGTGTGGTTTTGTAACTACTATGGTTTTGAATAATTGCAGTTGTTTGGAAACCTCAGAGATTTCACACAAATTGTGCCTCTGAGAACAACAAAACAAATTATAATGTCCCAAGTATGGCTGTTGAATGACAGATATGTCAAAACTCCCCACAGGACTTTAGCAGTCATATGACAATAACTCCAAACCCATTAGATAAACCTATTCATCACTCAGATTAATCTTGAAAATATGGCATGGCTAGTAAATACTTTATTAGTTTCAGCAACCCATTTAGAGACAATAACTGTGCTAGCTTTGTAGGTCCTAAATGTATTTGAAATGTTAGCTACACTTTCTACCTCTAGCTATAATAAAACATAATAATCAAGGGATTATATGAATTTTTTCGGTAGGTTTACCATAAAGTTCCAGATTGCAAACATTCTGAGCATATCTGTTCGAGACAAGGAAGGCTGGCTTGATCCTCTTAGGGTTACAGCCATTAATGAAGCAAGTTTTCTTTCTTTCTTACAGTTAGTTGGTGACAGTGCTGATCAAATGAGTATTCTGTAAGAAGTGCTGAAGTTTTTTGGGTTCCTTAATAATAATAAATTTAATAAGAAAATGTACACATTTTCTTATGATTTTACAGCATGGCTGGCTATATTTCTTTTGCGTATAGTAAATATATGCAATCTAAGAAGTGTTTGATGGTGCTTTCTTTGCTGTTTTACGTATTAAAAAACATGCATACACATTAGGAAGAAATTTTTATCCCCCCCCAAAATGTTGATAAGAAGATTGCCATAGCAACCATACAAATTTCACCTGTACTTTGTTGCTGAGTTCACAGTGTCATTTTTAATTATTGCTGTGCAATTAAAAGCAAAAATGAGTAATTTGTGTGAATATGTAATCAATATAATCAGCTATTTTGCACTGAGACTGAATGCAGGCAATTTAGCCCACTAGAATAGGGGATTTGCCCAACTTGGAAATGCTACTTTTCACACAGAGTCTCCTGTTTGCATTATATTTCTTTATTGTTGTTGTTATTATTATCATTTATTATTGCAGAACTGTGAAGAACTGGAAAATAATTTTGATGACATCAAGCACACAACTCTCGGCGAGCGTGGAGCCCTTCGAGAAGCAATGAGGTAAGTCTGGGTCACCATAGCAACAGTCACAGATGTGGTAAAGAAAGAGTCATTCTTCATTATGGTGGGAACAAATGAGTTCATTGCCACCATTCAGGCCTTATTCTCTAAGGTATTAATTTGTCAGCGGAGAGGCTTCCCTTGAGGCTGTACTTCGGTTTTGAAGCTGCATGAATGCTAAGCCTCCCTACACACTGAAAAACGTAAATGTTTAATTTGTTATGAAAAATGCTTAAGGGGTGCCTTGTTTTATATTTAGGATAAACTGTGAGAATGAATGAAAATTGTTCATCTAAACTGTGCTCATATTAAGGAAATTGTACAGTGATTCTTTTTTTTAAAGTTAGGCAGCATTTTCTCTTAATTTGTAGTTAATTCTCACTAGAAAGCAGCCTGTATAATTTCTTTTTCTATTAGTCTTTAATGGAATTATACCATTGTATGTTAAAATGAATGACCTCTTTCTTGAAAAGTGGGGAGGGCGTTCGTTTTCAACTTCAGGAACCCATGGCTTCTCACAGTTTTATTTATTCACTCAAGTCCCACATGCTCAGGAGTAGGGGTAATATTCCAGTCTTGCTACAGTCATTCAAAGATGTTCACAGATTTATTGGCGCATATGTTTGCCATTGCAGGACTCTTTCAGTTTTGTAATCCAAGGGATGGTGTAGATTTCCCATTTTAAGAATGTCCAGAAAACATTTTTTTTTTCAGATTTAGGACAAAACAATTGGAACATTTTGCATTGATGCTATTCTATAAGAATTAGCTATTCTCATTTTAAAATAATTCCACGTGTCTCTGATTCCACTTCATACTTGCTTATTATAAACTTTTCCCTAACATTTCAGTGTTAAAATATTTTCCTCTTTCCCATTAAGGTGCTTTTGTTTACTTTGAATTATTGGGGTGGACAGCATCATGTTTAGAAGCAATAGTGCTTCTATTAAACCTGACTTGAGAATAGTCTGCTTAGAGGAGGCCTCTGTGAGAAGTTTTGAAACTATGACACTTCAGAAATCATTGGAAGCCTTTCAAGTCTTTTTCTCCTCAAATAATAAAAACATTTTGGTGTCATATCAAATCCAGCAAACTTGATGCAGCAAACTATATGAGAATCACATGTAAGCTTAGGAAAGAAGCAGGGACTTAAAATAAATGAGTAAGAGCAGGTCCATATATTCTGAAGTGAACTATTGGGCTGTGGAAAGAACTTGAAACATAATTTGAGAGACCTCCAAACTTGTTTCCTAACATTTCCTAGCATTTTATAAATTTGCTGGTTTGTAAATTCCTGAATTAAATTTTGAGAAGTATTTGCTTGCTTTGAAGCTAATGTGCAAATTTAAATTTGCAAATATTAATCCTTGTTGAGCATCAAATGAGTATGAAAATCAACAAGAGAACTTAGCAATTAGAAAAGATGTAAAGTATTACTGTTTTTAAAGTTTTATTCAAACCTAAAAGTGCAACCAAATTTAATTTCTGAGATTAATACAGAAATTATTTTTGAACTTATTTTATATTTTATTGTCTCATGAAAGAGAAACATTGAGTGGCTGAATGATCAATGCCTTGTACAAAATCTGTAATGGAGAAAAACAGCTGCAAATTTCTGACAGCTGCATTGGTTAATCTCAAAAAGAGTGGAATGAGCATTTCAAAATGCATGTCCATCTACCGCAAATCAACATGTGCTGTAGTTGAAATCTGGCAATTCAATTTTTGAAGGCTGGGCGAATAAAAAACGAAAAATGTATATGCAAAGAAATTATTCAGAAAACTACAATTTTTTTTCTGTTAAGAAAATCACAAAAGTTTTAATTGCTGTGGAATATAAAAAGCAATATTAATGTCTCAGTCTAAATTAGTATTTCATTACTCTGGTTCTCTGCAGCAATGCATTTCAAGATAAAAGGATCCTGTGCTTTAAACTGTGCAAGGAAGAGTTTAAATATAAAATTTTCTTCATAGCATCTTTGATCCAAAAGTCATATGTTTGTTGAAAAACCATGAAAACTTCATGAGATAAAAGTGGCACAAAAAGATACATTTTTCTAAATCTTTTCCATTATTTTGCTCTTAATATTTTTCAGTCAGATTCAGTTAAGAAATATCTGTTGCAATTTCATTATATAGAACTTAATGACTTTTTAAAAATGCTTCAATTGTACTACAATCTACTACTACAATTTTTCCCAACTCTAATGGGAGGCACCAGTGGTTATATGAAACATCCACTGTGATTCCCTTTCATATACTGATGCTGAATTTATAAAGTATGACAGGATATAATATCAACAACAAACATTCTAAAGCATTAAAATGCTTATTCATTTCAAGAAGACCTTGAATATTTATTTTGTATTAACTATATTTATGTAGTCTTTATATGGACTGCTAACATAGTAGCATGCGTAGGCTAGAATATTTGTGTGTATATTTTTTCTGATCTGCTTAAATATAAACAAGACAGTCAATGTAGTTTTCAGGTAGAGAACAAGGTGATTTTCATGGTCAACACATTCCACAATGGTAGTTATCTCTGGGGCTTTAAAAAGTAATAGCACTGCCTTAAATATATTTAAAGTATAAATCAAGAAGCCCATAAAAGTCTTGTTTTGAGCTTGATTGCAAGATTGATATTTGATGAAATCATCTCCTTTATCCACTGGTGACAAAGAATGTTTATGTCAAGTTGTTTTTCCAACTTTTATATGGGCTTATAAGATTGTGTAGGCTTAGGTGGTGCTGTACTTTATATTGTCTGAGAGTTCATCTGTAATTTCTTGGATTTTTTTTATTTGGGAATTTTAATTTATTTTGTGAACTACAGAGATAAATTGGAGAGCAAGCTTTTCTCCTTAGAGAATACTATAGTGAAGGGGATTATGGGAGTGTAGAGAGATATGATTTCCCCTGAACATTCCTTCAATCACTTGTCTCAAATAAACCAAAATTGTTTAATTTTAACTGACCTAAGGTTACATATTATACATGGTCAGAACTGCCAGTTATAAACTATTGCATTCTGTGGAAATGCCCATTGAAGTGTGTCTCAATTTGCAGACAATGTGTTTAACAAACACATTGCTCTAAATAAAAGAAAGTCTAACTGGATAGTCCCTGGGACTCCAGTGAACATGGAAAGTGAATTCCTATAATATGAATGCTGGATTTTAATATTTATTTTACCTAGGCATTTTTCTGCATATATGACATAAAATAATTGCATGTTATATTTGTATTTGTGTATTTTTTGCATGATATATTTGCATTTGTGTATTTGTGCTTTATATATTGTACAAAATTGCTGCTTTGTGTTGCTAGTAAAACCAACTGTTTTTTTTTCTAACAATAATATAGTGATTATCACCACTGATATTGCTGAATTTAGTAATGAACTTGAAGATATAGTCTGAGGTGGACAAAATGCTGGAAAAATCTTGAAAATGTATTTTAATTTTCCTGAAGATTGCTTAGAAAATCATATACTTAGCAAGTTGAATTATTTTCTTGCATAAAAAATGAAGTATTAAGCACTATACTTGCCCTTTCTAATTTTTTTTAATATTGCAAACCTATGTGTAATTATCCAAGCAAACATGTAGACGATTCTGCTGTTTATTTTTCTTTTTGTGTTTTCTTTTTCATATTACACTTAAATAATAAGTTATTATGAAGGCCTAAAGTCCTTTTTCTAAACCTCATTAAAGGTTGTTTCCATACTAGGATTTGTATATTCATTGGTGGGAGTGAAAATAACACAGTGTGTTTATAAATAAGTGCTTTATCCATGCTTATAAGCACTTTATAATTCATGAGTGCCTTTCCTCACTGTCTAAATCTTTGACAGAAATTTGTCATGAGTAAATTCTGATAATGAAAAATCTCCAGCAATATTAATTAATCCTTTCAGATTCTGCCATTCCCTTTGCTTCCTGAGTCTAAGTATGATGAATTGTCTTTTATATTTTTGTGTAATTTATAGAGGAAATTAATTGTTGATTTCCTTTAAAAAATAGAAAAGTACTACTATTTCAATTAAAAGAAAGAAAAGAAAAACACAATTAGGTAAAATTATGACTTAAATCCCCTCCTCCCCCACATAATAAAATGGATTATTTCTGTTATAGAAGAATTTATTTCTGAAGCTTCAGTTGTGCTGAACTAGAAACAATTAAAGGAAAAGGAGCTGTAGGGAGAAAGTTGATAATTAAAGAAACAATAATCCTTAAAGCAGTCTCTTCCAATAAGGTGCTTTTCTGGAGTTTTGGAGTACAGTTTCTATTATTCAAAGCCAGTTAGTTATAGTCCACCACATCTGAAAGATGCCAAAATGAGGACAACTTAAAACTTCTGTTTGTTCTTGGATCAGCTATTTTTCCACCTGAATTTTATTTTGTTATTTTTCAAACATTAAACCAGTGGGAAAAATGCATGTAACTAAAAAAGGACCATTTTGCCCTGATTAATGTTGGATTTTCTGTAAAAGTGGTCTCTTAGATAGCCAGGACCTATGCCATAAAGGGCTTAAAAGTGATAACCAAAACCTTGAATTACACCTAGAAGTCAACTGATAACCAGGATAACTTGCAGAGCATCAGGTTCATATGACCATAGCATATTGCTCCCATCACTTCATGTGCCACTGCATTTTGGAGCAGCTGTAACTTCTGGTTGATTTTCAAGGGTAGCCATGGTAGCTATTGTTGTTCAGTCACTCAGTCATGTCTGACTCTTCATTACCCCATGGACCATACCACACCAGGCTTCCTTATCCTGCACTTCCTCCCAGAGTCCACCCAAATCCATGCTGATCACGTCAACAATGCTATCTAAACCATTTTATCCTCTACCATCGCCTTCTCCATTCTTCAATTTTTCGCAGCATCATGGTCTTTTCCAATGAGTCCTCTCTGACTGTATAGAGCTTCTCCATTTTTGGCTGCAAAGAAAATAATCAATCTGATTTCAGTGTTGATTATCTGGTTATATCCATCTGTAGAGTCACCTCTTGGGTTGTTGGAAAAGTGTGTTTGTCATGACCAGCATGTTCTCTTGACAAAATTCTGTTAGCCTCTGCCCTACTTCATTTTGTACTCCAAGGCCAAATTTACCTGTTATTCTGGTTAACTTTTAACTTCCTACTTTAGGATTCCAATCCCCTATGATAAAAAGGACATCTGTTTTTGGTGTGAATTCTAGAAGGTATTGCAACAAAGTTTAAAAAATGAAAAATCCAGTCCAGATGCCTGTTTTTTAAACTTTGTTGCGATGCAATTACCCTGGATGAGTGAGAGTCTTCACATACATGTCTAGAAGGTATTGTAGGTTTCACAGAACCAGTCAACTTCAGCCTCTTCAACATCAGTGGTTGGGACATACAATTGGATTATTGTGATGTTGAATGGTTTGCCTTCAGACAAGATCATTGTGTTTTTGAGACTGTACCCCAGTACTGCTTTTCCCACTCTTTTATTAACTATGATGGCTACTCCATTTCTTCTAAGGGATTCTTGTCCACATTAGTAGATGGAGTGAATTAAATTCATCCATTCCTATCCATTTTAGTTCACTGATTCCCAAGTTGTCTATGTTCAATCTTGCGATCTCATGTTTGACCATACCCAGCTTAGGGTTCATAGATCTTACATTCCAGGTTCCTATGCAGTATTATTCTTTACAGCATTGAACTTTTCCTTTCACCTCCAGACACATCCATAGCTGAGCATCCTTTTGGCTTTGTCCCAGCCACTTCACTCTTTCTGGAGCCCTCTGCTCTTCTCTGGTAGCATATTGGACAACTTCTGATATGAGGGGCTCATATTCTGGCATCATATCTTTTAACCTTGTGTTATTGTCTGTGGGGTCTTCTTGGCAAGGATACTGGAATGGGTTGCCATTTCCTTCTCCAGTAGCCCATTTTTCACCAGTTGTCTAAGAACTCAAACATCAAGCCCCATCCTTGTTTACCTGGGTGACATCTGAGCTGGTGTGGGTTTCTGTAATAATTTACAGAATTATTATTTTGTCACATCATATTTTTTATGGGAGGGAGACACTCTTTGTCTGGCTCCTCTGATGAGACCTCTCTAGTATGGTTGAACCTCTAGCATAGCTGTCATCTTCCTCAAAGCACACAACCCCCACAACCATTTCAATGTAGTGCTTCACTGGGAGATGGTAGCCATTACATTACAGGAATCCACCATGAGGTGACCAGAGCATATGTGATTTTCTGAAAAGTCTCCAGATTCAGGTAAAGGTGCAAATGACATACCATACCAAGGTTGGCCATAGCTGCCATCTGCTCAAGGAGCAGGAGCTGGGAGTCCAAGAAGATCTTTAGATTACACAGATGTCTCAAATGGAGCAGTGCCAGTTCATTGAGAATTGACAGCGGAGTATCTCCAGACATAGTCACTCATTCTTTTTAGGATGAAGCCTGTGGCTATTCCTTCTCATCCATATTTATCCAGGCCCAAGCACTGTGCTAGGACTTCTACAAGATCACCTAGTTAGTCTGAGTCAAGATGTAGAACTGTGTATAATCAGTATACTGGTGATAACTGACCCCAAACTGACAAATGATCTCACCTAGCAGTTTCATATAGTGTTAAACAGAAAAGGGTGAGGAACCATGTGCATAATCTCTTCTTACCTGCCAACACCAATTAGAATTGGCAAAATAATGCCTCCTAACTTCTGGATCCAGGCCAAAATAATTCCATATCATCAACAATATGGAAGAAAGATCAAAAGAAAGTTCAAGAAATACAAGGATGAACACTCCACTCACATCCTGATTCTGCCATGGATCATTATTGAGCAAGACCAATGCTGTCTTTATAGTAAACCCCTACCTGAAGTGACTCTAGATAATATGCTTCCTTCAGGGACCTCTAGAGGTGAAGCCCAATCAATTTCTCTCCTACTTTTCCTAAAAAAGGAGGTTGGAGACTAGATGCTACTTTTTTTAAAATCATCTAGCAATGACCTCTTGAGGAAGTGGTACACCACAGCCTCTTTCAAGGGCAAAGGTTTGTCTCCTAAATCAAAGAGGCTGACACTACTGCCTGGACCCAACACAGGTGAAATTGTGGGTGGCTTTAACCATCCAAGATGGAGCTAGATCTAATGGACAGATTGTCAACCTCACAGACTGGAGAACCCTTTCTGTTTGCTTGGATATCACAGAATCAAAGTTGCTGCAGATAATCTTATATGAAGCTGTCCTGACACTGAAGTTGAACCTGTGTAGCTGGAGTCCAAACTGAGTGAATCAAAGTTTCCTGTGTCTTTAGGCTACATAGAAAGGGACCCCTTTGGGAAAAGCTTGCATTCAACACAGAAAGTGATTTGTAGATAGCAGTTTTTATAACTCCTTCTTAACTCCACTGAACATTGATCAAGACACAAGCACAAGCTAGCATCCTATACATCTTGAACCATAGATGTGTCTTCAAACTGTGCATTTGCTGTGGTTTCTTAATGATGGTCCAGTCAATAGTGATTCGATTCTAAAATGTATTTGCATGTGTAATTGAATGAATGTGAGAAACATTTTTTTATTGCACAGGATTATAACATTCTTTAAAAAAACATTTGGTATAATTTTGAATTTGTTTCTGGGGGGAATGAAGCACAACTTATTTATTATACATCTTTATTCTTTAAGTTCAGACAAAAAGAGATCGCGTTTTCAAAAAAACATTATAAAGCAAGTGATATCTATCCACAGTTATTCAATGGATGCTCTGGAGTTTGATCATAAATCTTAATTTAAATCTCACATGCTTGGATGCCTTCTGCTGAGTCTTTGTTGAGTACTTTCTGTGCTGCTGACCCTGCTTAGTTGCCTATCAGTTGAGGAGCCAGTAGGAGCCAAATTCTACCACAGTAAAACTTTCTTCAGAAAGGTTGGGCTTTAAGGATCTCGATTCTTCAGCTGAATGAGAAACTTGAGTGGAGTTGAAGAGGGATGGTGTAGACATTCACTAGACATAAGACTACCTCCAGTGCTTTTGGATCAAGTTGTTCACTATAAATGATGCTGCTTCAATTATTACCTAACAATAATGTAGCAGCTTTCTTTCCAACTATTTGCCTTGAATATCAGTTTACCAACAGATATGATCATCATCTGTTCTTTGTTATTAAAAAAATACTTTATATTAGATCGG
>JANHZU010004427.1:306999-318334 GCA_032468055.1 Acrochordus granulatus
ATGGTAAGGAAATATGTACATTAGAAACTGGAAGACTGTGAGTTCGAGTCCCTCCTTAGGTACAAGGTTAGCTGAGTGACCAAGGGACAGTCACTTTCTCTCAGCCCTAGGATGGAAGCAATGGCAAACCACTTCTGAAAAAAATTGCTACTTTACATTAAGATTCAGACCATAGTTTTTCATTATGAAGATCTCTAATGGTTCCCTAAAATGAGTAATCTGGGATCAGTGCTTAGCTGTAGCATGCCTGCTAGCATGTGAAATCTATCATATGTTGGTAGAACTTGTGGCTGGTGCTATCATTTAGTTTTATTTTACAGTATAAGAATATTATACTTATATAATAAGTATTTAATTACCTTACAAATTTTAAATATTTTAGTTTTCTAAATTTAAATGACTATAATCAATTATAATACTTTTTGTTATTTAAGAACTTAAACAATGTTCCTGCTGTGTTGTATGGTAGTTGATGTTGCTTACTGACATTAATTGATGCATTAAAATTCTGCTTGCTTAGCATCTGACAATTGGAGTTGTATTAATTCTTATGGAAATTAACAATTTAATTTTGTTAAGCGTTATCCCTGTGTTTGTGTGTGTATGTGTGTATGTGCCTTAGAGTCAATTTTATTGGCAAGATTTTTGGAAATGTATTACCATTGTCATCTTCTTAAGTATGGGAGGGAATGACTGGCTCAAGGTTAGCCAGCTGGCTTTGTATCTAAAACAGAACTCATAGTCTTCTGATTTCTAGCCTAGTGCCTTAATAACATACCAATCTGTTTCTCTTCTTAGGATTAACTAATACTAATTGTTTGAAAAAAATCCAGTGCTGGAAGTGGTTTTCATTAAGTTAATTAATATAATTAAATTATTCATTTAATTTTTACCTGCCTGATTTAACAATATTTTTTTCCTGGAAGACAACTGTATATTCTACTAAATAAGGCTGATAAAAAGTTACATGGCAAATTGTGATGCTGATTTGTACCCAGCTAGTTTTCCTGAACAAAAACAGGAATTTGCTATTGTATATTAATTTAAAAAAATATTTATTATAAATATTAAAAATAAGTAATATACATTGTTCGATAATAAACAAATTAAGGATGTGTATATTTCCCTATCTAAATTATGTCTAAACTTATATTCTTTAGATTTGTATATTATTGTATTCTAAAAGTTACTGCATTATTTTGAATTACATTCTTCAGTATTCTAAAAAATCTGTTCCCTTGGTTGTAGGCTATATAAAATACTAATGCTGTATATTTTGGTACAGATATTATGGGGTAAATGGATAATTCCCATGCTGTGTAATATTTCTCAGAGGAGAAATTTTTAAAATCATTTTTAAAATCTATTATTGCAAATTGGAAAGGTAGAATATTTATCCATGCATACTCTTAGGAAACCTTTATTTTTTAAAAAAAGACACAGTTATATTTTCTTCAAACTAAATTTCATTATTCAAGCACATTTTATTATTTTCTCCTAAAATATCTTTTGATTACGATGATACTTTAAGCTGCTCTTGACGAACTTGTAAGTATGTCTCTAAGGGGTAAGGAGGAGTTATGTAATGTGTAACATTAAATTTTTTAAACATATTAAATTTTGAAAAATAATATTAAACTTCTCTTATAGTAGATTCTTATTATTTCAAAGGGTAAACCATTGTTAACAATAAATCTGAGTGGATGAAGTGATAATTCTAAAATGTAGGAGGTGTTGCAATTTTGTTCAATAAAAGATCAGAGAAGAAGAAATATTGGTTAAAAAAGGCAATCGCTTCTCCCTGCCATACTTCCTATTAAATTGGGAATTCAACACATATTTTATAAAACCTAATTGATTCCTGGCTGATCCTAAAAATGCAAAGCAGCGTCGGATCACATATATCCCAGAACTGTAGCTTTCAAACAGGGAAGTGAATAAACTTTCTCTCTGGAGAAAAAAATGGCAAACTCCTTCTGTATTGTTCCCCAAAAACAATGTGGATGAAATCACCAAAAGTCAAACCAACTCAATAGAAACCTAACGCATTAAAGGAAGATGTGACTACATTTTTACAGAACATCTAAAGCACACGTATGCTGGGATCTGACATGCTGTAGACAATCTTGTGATGAATGGAGACACTCCCCGCTGCTTCTAATCTAATATCATGGTGTCTTGGCCTGGTTTAAATTCAGACAGTTTTATAGATAACCTGATTCCAACTTGTTTGCTACTTTTTCTAAATCCAGAAGAATGGAAACTAATGAAATCCTTTAGGACAGATGCAGAATGTGCTCCTCAGTCAGTATCAACTGTCTTCATGAAGGAACAATGGACACTTAAGTTACAAGCAGATAAAGTAGGGTGAGTCCAAACTATTCTGGGATTTTCAATAATGATAAATTTACAATTCTTAGCTGCTTTAATATACATATTTTAAAGAGAAGGCAAAATGCTTCCTAAACTTGCCATATCTCTATTTAGTTCATCATTCAAAATTCTGAATTTGATTTGATTTTTTAAAAACCTAACTCTGTATAAAACTAATCTCTGTGTGACTTCAGTCATTTATATGAATGCATCATATGAAAATTCTTGGCACACCATTCGCACTGTTTTATTTCATAGTTTGAATATGGGTGTTTGGACATTTGTATCTTCCTTGGCATGGAAAGGTCACAGTAATGTTTCTGAACACTGACAGCAGATGATATATAAAAAGATAAAAGTTTCCCCAGTCAGTCGTGGCCAACTCTAGGGAGTGGTGCTCATCTCCGATTCACAGCCAAGGGAGCCAGAGTTTGTCTGAAGAAGCTTCTGTGGTCACAGCCAGTGTGACTATATGCCAAGGTGCACGGAACAGTGTTATCTTTCCCACCAGATCAGGCTGTATCTATTTATCTCCTTGAATTTTTACATGCTTTTAGACTGCTAGGTTGGCAGCAACTGGGGCAAGTAATGGGAGGTCATTATGCAGTGGTATTTGGGTCTCAAACCGCCAAGCTGCTGACCTTCCAGCCAACAAGCCCAGGGTCTTAACTGCTTGGCCACTACACCCCTTAGGTGACATATACTGATGGATTTTCATCCCCTGCCCATTCAGTCCTTTCAACCAATCTTGGAAGGTAGCTTGTTCTTAACTAAAATGTATTGAAAAAGGATGAGAAAGTAGACCATATTTTTACTGGTATGCAAATAATGCTGAGCACGTAGAGGCCTATTAAGTGTTACAGTGAAGTATTAACATATGAGGTCCCATTTTCACTTTTGCTTTTCCAGAGCAGATTATTATTTTATTAAAATGAAGATACCAAATCCTTGAAGTAAAATATATTATGTAAGGTATAATTATCTCATTTAAGCAACTGAGGTTATTAGCCTACATATGAAGCCTTTAAGATAACTTCCATTTGCACTTAAATTCTAACTGCGGTTTTGACACATTATCTAGGGAGAATGCCACATTTCCTGCTGTGCTAAACTTACTGAAACAAATAGAAAAAAACAGCATTGCTGTGCACTATCCCTGCTTTACTATTTTGTAATTGGACAGCACAACAGGAATGACACTTCTTTGTAACATTGAGTTACTGTGATGATCTTGTGATTTCATGCTCTTAGCATAAGGCTGGTTGGAATTGTCTTATATCAAGGATAAAAAGAGGATAGCGGGAAAAGAAAATAGGCAATTAAAAGAATCATCTTGGCAGTAAAGCTTGAATATATTTGGTAGGAAAATTCAAAATATATTAAGGCACTATTGATTGAAAAATGGTATTTACAAGTGAACAACAACTCTAAATTGCTTCCTCTGTTATGGTGGTATCTAGACTGCCTAATATGCTCTGACTGTAAGGATAAAGAATATGATGAGATCATAACTTGAGAAACTCAGCAGGCATCTGAGCGAGGGCTATAACTCTGAGCAACAGTCTGATGGCATCAATTGCAAAGTTCAAAAATGGAGTTCTTGCTCAAGGCCATAATCTGAATTTATTGATTAATTTCATTTTTATATATTTCTTCATTCAGTGAGTTCCAAATGATATATATGGTTTTTCCTTTTCTGATTTTATCCTCACAAATAACCCTGTAAGGCAAGTGAGGCTCAGGGATAGAAACTAGCCCAAAGTTCATTATTAGGTACACATTTGAATTTGGTTCAAAAATGAACCAAAAATGGTTCTCCCTTGGAATAGTTAAACTCTATTCACCACTTTATGGGGCACAGTGGCGCAAGTGGTTAAGAGCTAGGCTTGCTGGCTGGAAGGTTGGCGGCCCGTGATCATGACCCAGCATTGCTGCGCAGCAAGGTGAGCTCCTGCTGTTCTGCCCCAGCTCCCACCCACCTAGCAGTTGGAAAGCGCGTGAGCGCGAGTAGATAGATAGGGACCGCCTCTTCCGGCGGGAAGGTAACAGTGTCCATGTGCCTTAGGCATCCAGTCATGCCAGCCACATGATCACGGAGCCGTCCCAGGACGAACACTGGCTCTTCGGCTTGGAAACGGGGATGAGCACCGCACCTGGCAGGGTCTCCTTCACCACTTTATATTGTTTTTTTAGTTTGGTTGTACTATGTCAGGAAAACTTAATTGTAAAGTAGGGATCCAAGGGGTAAAAAGGGTGAAATTTAATTATACTAATTCAGATTCTGCTAAAGGTTTATGATTATTTACCAGGGTACATTGGTAGGAGTTGTGGTGGCATGAGTGGTTAAGATGCTGGACTTGTTGGCTGGAAAGTTGGCAGCCTGAGTTTGAGACCCAAACGCTGCCATGCAACAGGGTGAGCTCCTGTTGTCTGCCCCAGCTCCTGCCAACCTAGCAGTTTGAAAGCATGTAAAAAATGCAAGTAGATAAATAGTTACCACCTTGGTGGGAAGGTATCAGCGCCCATGTACCTTGGCATATGCCACCCACAGGACCACAGAAACACCTCCAGATGAACATTGGCTCTTCATCTAGGAAACGGAGATGAGCACTGCCCCTAGAGTTGGTCACAACTGATAGGGGAAACCTTTACCTTTTTCTTTACATTGGTTGACTGAATGAGAAGTAAACTGATCAATCTCTTGTTTAGTTTTCTGATCTCATATCCTCCAGAGATCTTATGGGAGCTGTAATGCCTCATAATGTGCAACAGGAGAAAACATTGTTTCGCTTTGCATTGATTTACAGTACGCTTCTCATTTATTCCATGTCTATAAACCTAACTAGAACATCTTGAATAGGGAAAACAACTTTTATGTGGTGGTGCATGCATCAAGAAAGGCATATTTTAATGCTTCTGTTGCATTTCCAATTAGTTCTCTAGCAGAGCTATTTTTCAGGGTGGCCTGCCTCACTGGATGAAACCATTAGAGGCCTAGCTATGACAGGTTATTTAGGTAATAGAATAATATGAATTTATGGTCACTTGAATGCTGCTGTTCCTACTGAACCAGATGAGATATCTTATCTAGTCTTATGGGGTCAATTTTAGTGATTAAAGGCTGACAAGGTACTAGTAGGCTTATTTATTTATTAGAGGTATAATTTTCTCTGGGATTTACATGCAGCATTCATAATATTCCTTCCTCCATTTACTTCTTGCGGGGGCTCAGTTTAGCTGAGAGAAAATGATTAGTGCAGTCATAAATGAGTTTCCATTGCTGTGAGTGGATTTAAACATAGGACTCCCTAGTCTTAGCTTAGCATCTTAACCTCTGCTCCACACTCGCTGTTCATCCCTTGACCCTTGTTCATATTTTGTAGAAGCCATTGAGGGCTCATTCATACAGAATTGGAAAGAAGTATTAAGATTAGTTGGTGTATCAGTTATGCCCTTCCCTTGTGACTATGATACATGCATTTGGGCATTCTGAAATTAATCTGGAAGTTGCTACTGGGATAGAATGTAGTGCCAGAAGTACTGTAGGGAGTCTATTTATTTTAAGATCTTAATTTAAAAGGAGAAAAAAAGACTGGAGACAAGCCCATTCTTATTTGTGGGGGATTAAAAGATGGTCTATGAACAGTGGCTTTAACTAGAGGATTAAGACCTTAACTTCTTTTAAAGGAATTGGCAATTGGGTTCCTGCCTATACATAGGATCTTTTGAAAACATTGAGCTGGAGCATAAAACCTAAGTGCAATGCCTGCCTTCCTCATAAGTCTTCCCTGGTTTTAGAGAGAAGCATACTAGAGAAGGAATACTTCAGAGATAATCATAATCCTTACAATTCATCGATGATCCTTATGTTTCAGAACCATCAGCTTGTATTAGTTGAAGTATCTGGGCTCATCTAGCAAAAATAAATCATAATTGTAAATAGTCAAAAGAGTGCTTGTAAGTGATGAGAAAATGAAAAGAGTTTTAGAAGTGTCCATAGATGCCATCATAGAACTGAATGGAACTCTCCTGTTTTCCTTGAGACTGAAGGATGTATTAGCATGCTGCATATTTTTTTCTTTAATGAAAATATTCTTTTGTATGAGGCTAGTGTACACAAGTGAAATTATATTAAAGCCTCTTTCAAAAAGGTTTGTTTCTGATTTTGAGAAAAAAATACATTATTTGAACATTGTCGAGATTTTAGGGCAATGCCTTGTGGTAACAATCACAAAAGGGAGATCAGCTGGAGATAAAGATCAGAACCAAAGAATGACAAAAACCTGTTCATTCCTGGATATAGTGGATCAGGAGTATTATGTTCAACACTTTGGATTGCTTTGATGACTAGCGCTGGAACTGACATTGAGATGTTGCTTTTACTCACCAGCAAAATCCCCAGCAAAGCCGCTGAATCTTTATGATAACAAATGCAGTGATTGCTTCTCTTGCTGCCTAACACATTGGCACAGGAAAAGCATATAGTGTAATCCGAGTTTCCGATGCTACCCAGATGTAGCTTTAACAGTCTGAATAATAAAGATCAAAGAAAAGCAGGCTCGCTATTAAAAAGGCTCCACTAACATGATTCTCTTAGTAGTGCTTTTATATCCACAAGCTTGCATTTTGTAATAGCATAGGAAACCAACCAAAATAGTGGGATAAGCTTTGGATGGGTGGGAGAAATTATAAATTTTCTACACTATAAAATCTGCAACTGTTAGAATTGAGTAGTCCAGAAAATAATCTTGATAGTACCTACTGGTTTGGAGAATCAGTTCCTCTCACCATATTGCTGAATCCAAGGGGCACAATTGCTGAGAATGAAAATACGTGCTACGTATAACAGAAATTCTTGACAGTCTTCCCTCATTGGGGATAAAACATTTCCACTCAAGTGGGATACAGCATGGCTTGTTTTGCGTAATCCAATTACATAATCCAGTCTCATAATTGGATTACTGCAGTGCGTTCTACATGGGACTACTGTTGAAAAACGTTTGGAGACTACCACTGGTTCAAAGTGAAACTGCATGGTTACCCATGTGACACTGCTGTTACATGAGCTGCAGTGGTTGCCAGTTCGTTTCTGGGTGCAATTCAAGGTATTGGTCTATACCTATAAATCCCTACATGGTAGGGGTCCAGGTTACTTAAGGGACTGTCTCGCTCCACTGTAAGTGATGGCAGTAAAGGTATAGTTCTGATCATGTCAGCCGGGGAATTTTGGCTGGTGTGAACCAGAAGACAGGCCTTTTCTACTGTGGCTCCTGCCCTTTGGAATATCATTCCTCCTGAGGTGAAGTCAGCTCCCACCCTTCTGGCCTTCAGGAAAAATCTCAAAACGTGGCCCTGAGAATTAGCTTAGGGACCAGACAGCCATGTGTCATCAATCAGGTGGTTTTTGGACTGAAGGCTTCACCACTTTCTGCTCCTCCCATCTTGTTATTTTACCTTGTTCTTTTATTTTTCAGATTTCATTTTTATTGTTGTATTTTTGTTTGTTTTTGTCATTTTATTTGTATTTTCATATTGTTGTATTTTTTGTTGTATTGATTTTTATTGTTGTTGTGAATCACCCAGAGTCGTTATAATGAGTTGGACAGCAAATACATTTGATAGACTCACTCAACAAAAAATTGTTCAAAAGGATTGTGTGTTTTATCTGGCAGGTGGAATATTGCACTGTTGAAAGCTCTGTTATTTATAAGAGAGTCAATTTGCTGTAATAGAGCTGGCCTAGAAACCAGAGACTGGGAGTTCGAATCCCACTTTAGGTATGAAAGCTAGGGCTAGTCATTCTCTCTCAGCCCAACTCACCTCACATGGTTGTTCTTGTGGGGAAAATAGAAGGAGGAAAGAGTATTAGGTGTTTAGCACCTGGAGTTATTTCTAAAGTAATAAAGATGGGATAAAAATCTTATCAATAAAATAAACACCTTGAACATGCAGACATGCATGCATTTCCTGATTCTTTCAGCCTTACCTTTTTTCCTCTTGACATATTACTTCTGAATATTTAGGGAGATTTATTTAAAAAATACAGCAGGGCTTTCAATCAAACATTTCCCATTAAAAAGCTGTATTTTATGTAGCTCGGTGGATTGCTTCTGAATTATTCTTACAGTAGGTCTGTAAGATAAGTCAGTGTTTTGTGTTGCAAGTAAGATAAAACAGAGGGAGGGGGCCTGTTGCTAAATCATTCTCTCAAGACTCTTCCTTTTGTTGCTAAGTTATAAATAAAAGAAGGTTTCCGTTCATGCAGTTGGCCTTCTTCATGTGAATCTATGCCATAAAGGTGGCAATATCACAGATAACATAAATCAACAAAGTGTGTCTAAATGGAATGCGATAAAAACAAATTACTTCATTTTAGTGTATTATAAAATTGGTATAACCAGTGCCTGGAAAGCAAAGATTAATTTGACTGAATCCAATATTTTATTTCTGCCTATCCAACCTGTTGCATTAAATGAACAGTTTATCGTGGCTGCATTTGGACAGATGTTAATGGTGTAGATTGTTTTGTTAGTGCTTTCACAACTGTAAGAATAATGCTATTTTTAATAATATTGGAATGCAGTTGAATTAATATTACAGCAAGATGCTGATGTAATACTTCTTATATCTGTAAGTAATAAATGCTAAAGCAAAGCAAAGTCTGTTTAGAGCTGCTTAGTTATGATATTGAAATTTCTGTTTTTGATATAAAGCTGGGATATTAAAGAAAGAAGCATATAGTTGTGAAACAGCTGTGTGGTGTGCTATAACTTGAATTAACATGGCAAACATCAATTGGTTTTTAAATCAATGGCTGCCTGACAATTGCAAAGAAAAATGAATACCATGATAAAAGTAGAATAGAGCCTTTAGGATGCGGTAACAATATGTGTGCAAGCTCCCCAGTAATCTGTGGAATAGGAAGAGAGTGTCATAAGGGTCTCCTTCCTTTGGTGTGTGAAACAGTGGGCAGTATAAAATCCAGGCCTTAATCCTCCCTTTTCCTCAAATTACTGCTATGTGTGCATGCCTAACAAAGTTTCATTGATGCATGGTCTGCTGCAGCTGATTATACTGCACCAAATTCCTTTTCTATGGTAGCATAATGTTACCTAGGGAACAGCTTATGGCTGACAGATACAGCAGTGCCACAAATTAATTTCATAGTTATCAGGATGTAGGGTGATAACAGCAACAAGAACTGCTGTGAAATTACCATTGTTCCCATGGAGTTACAGTGTAATTATGACTTTTGAAGCAATTTTGCAAATAAAAGCATGCCATCCTTGTAGGTATTGGGATCTATTTATTTTATTTTGTTTTCTTTCTGTTTCTTTCTCTTTTACAGGACTTCACATTTCTTGACAAATGTAAGTGAAGCTTTACAATAAAATGGGTTAGCAATGAAATAAATGTAGAACACAAATCTGTTCTTCATGATATTTGAATTTGAAAGCATCAAATTAGAAACTTGAAATTAGCAGAAAACCAAGCGACTGCTGTTTTTGGGTTATTTCCAGCAGTAGCATGCTGGCAAGAACAAAAGACATTCTTCCAGTGTTGCCCTCCCCAGAAATATTCAAATATCAAAAGAAAAGATGGTAGTGAATAGTGATTATTAAAAGGGATTCTTGTATTTGTTTGCCAGGTTACGAGAGAAGCCATTGGATGCAGAAATTTATTTTCCAAATAATATAAAATCATGGTTATATATATGATAGTTAAAATATAATATTAATACATTTATTATTACTCTTGTTATTCAGTATATGTTTTAGTTATATATTTATTATCCTTTATGTCACACCCACTTTTTTCCCCTCTCTTTTTTCACTATTTTTCTTCTCCCTCATAAAACTTAAATTCTAAGTTTCTTCAGTGAAGATTTAATAATAATAATATCATTGTCTATTATACTTTTATTAGATTGGGAGGTGTAAAGTTTATTATACTGATTGCTCTAGATATTCAGTTATCCTATCAAAGTTGTTTCTTATATTTGTGTTTTCTTACTCTATATATAACAAAGCCAGATTTAGAGCTACTTTCTAAAGTCTCAAGTGGCATTAAAACCTTAAAATAGAAATAAAGAACCTGCGGTTATGGAAAAACTTTTACTAAAAATAATTAGTTTGCATTTTTTGCTTAAGTTTCTTATTTTGTGAACTGACTTGTAATCATATTTAACATGTCCATGTAAATGTTTGTAAGATCAAACTGGATATCTGGAGACATGTATTGCTGGGCATATCATTTCTACATCTTGCTTATGTACAAAGTTTTTGGGATCCAGTTTATTTCTGGAGACTGCATTACTTAAGGGAATACAATGACTTAATCAAATAATAGCCCATAATTTAATTTAAAAAATACTCTATGAGTTGTAAAAAAAGGCATTGGCTATTACCAATTAGGACTAAACTATTAGGATGTTGCTACTATTGATTTATAGAACAACTGATTGGCTTCATATGCTTGCTACTTATATAACTTAATATCTTGGTTAACATTCTAGACTTGAACTAGAAGCTTCTAGGTTCAAATCCTTTGTTTGACTTGGAGCTCTGTAGATTACTTTGAACCAATCTCATTCTTTCAGCCTAATTTACCTCACAGTGTGTTCTTGTGAAGATCGAACTAGAGGAGATTTTTCTATATGCCACACTGAGCTCTCAGGAAGATATTGTGATTATTTTTAGATTCCTATCTTCCTTTCCTTCAGGAGCTCAAGAGATGTGTTCCAATCCCTTCTACAATCCCATAACAACCCTGTGTGACAGGTTGGGCTGAAAGAAAGTGATGGGACCAAAGTCACTAGAAGCAGATTTGAATCTGGATCTCCCCAGATAAGTTCAAATTGTTTTGTTGTTGTTGTTGTTCAGTCACGCAGTCGTGTCCGACTCTTCACGACCCCATGGACTACATTACGCCAGGCCTCCCTGTCTTGCACTGCCTCCCGGAG